>CM035838.1:99672783-99845283 GCA_020510985.1 Pholidichthys leucotaenia
ACCTGAGTGGTAGGTGAAAGTTATTCTTAGAGGTGGAACAACTTTGTTAGAGACTGAGCTCTAAGCTATTAGTGTTTATCACCTTAGAGGGTTTTGTGATTATTGCCTTAAGCTAATGATGTTGTTGATTTTGTTTGTACTACTTTGAAATAGTAACTTGATGATATTGAATGAAATTTTGCGGGGTCTTTTAAGGTTAGATTTTAAGGAAGTCAGTTAGTTTGGGTTAACTTTCTCCTTTTGAAGGTTTAATGCAGTTACCTGATTGAGGAAGAGAAATGCGACCGAGAATGTCTGAGGCTGATAGTCAGCTAACAGTTATCTATCGGCCGCAAACAAGATTTAGGTTTGTTTACTGACTTAATGGAACAGTGTTGTCCCCGACAAGTCCCATGGGGTTTTTGTAAGCTTTGATTTGATTACGATGGACCCATTTGGAGATGGGGTCCTGGCGACCTTTGCTTATTTTGATTTGGTAAACGACCGGAGAGAGTTTATCTGTGATCGTGTGTGGACCTGTCCACCTGGGGAGGAACTTCCGAGCGAGTTTTCCTGCTCGTGCGTTGGTCTGTCCTGTCTGAGGAATGAAAGCATAATAGAAAACCTTGTCTCCCACTTGGAGTTCATCATGTGAGGCTTTCTGATCGTAGTAGGCTTTGCGTCCTTCAGCTGATCGGTCCAAATGTTTTTGGGCAAAGGCAAAAGTCTGTCGGAGATGTTTGGTCAGGTCAGTCATGTACTAGTAAGTAGTGTAAGCTGTAGCAACACTGGCTTCTCCAGGTTGGTAGAGTAAATGCAGGGGCAAAGTCATTTGCCGGCCTGTCATCATTTCAAAAGGTGACACCCCCGTAGCTTCATGGGGTGTGGCTCGGATGGCCATTAAGACCAGCGGGAGTTTTACATCCAAGTCTTTTTGGTGTGGTGAAACATACTTCTTCAGTATGTTGATCACAGTTCGGTGGGTTCTTTCAACCTGTCCGGAGGATTGTGGGTGGTGACTAATATGGAAGTTAGCTTTAACTCCCAAGGTTTCCCACAGTTGTCGCATGACTTCGGCAGTGAAATGAGTGCCGCGGTCAGAGTTGATTCGGCTTGGCAGACCAAACCTAGAGAATACGTGGTTCATCAACAAGTAGGCCATGGTTTCTGCCGTGTCATTAGGAGCAGGCAGGCACTCGACCCATTTGGTGAAAGCACATGTGACTGTGAGGAAGTATTTGTTTCCTCTGGCTGACCGTGGAAGGGGACCTACCCAGTCAATTTGGAGGTCAGACCATGGGAATGAAATGCCTCTTTTCTGTAGGGGTGCTCGATGCATCGGGTAGGTTGGTTGAAACTGGCAACATACGAGACATCCCTTGATGTAGTCGGCTACATCCTTTCGCATGTATGGCCAATATGCCACTTGTTTGAACGCGTTGTACGTCGCTTTGACGCCTTTGTGTCCTGCAGTTGGGAGATCATGGGCATGAACAATCATCACTCCCCTCTGGTTACGAGGGACCACAAGCGCAGGCGTAGGGAGTTCATCGGAAACATGAACTAGAATGCCATTTCGCATCTGCAAGGATGATCGTGCGGCAAAAAGTGGCTTCAAGTCTGGAGTGTCAGCGAGATCCGAGTCGGATGGTGCATTAAGTGCAGGATCTGAGATGTATTGTATCATTTTATGGACCGCAGGGTCAAGGTTTTGAAGAGAGATAAGGTCAGCGTCAGTGAAAACAGGGTCAACCGCAAGGGGACCTGTGGTTTGTGTCGTGTCTTGGGCCCTGTTAGTCTGGGCCCTAGTGACTGCGCAGACTGTAGGGGTGGGTGGGTGGGACTGTGAAGTCGGCACCTGAGCAGAATCAAAGGACCAGGGTGTGCCTTGTATGGCTCCTTGTTTTGCAAGTGAGTCCACAAGGTCATTCCATTCTTTGTCCTGACCTGGTGTGCGCGAGTGACCTCTGACCTTTTTCCAATACACTTGGAGGTTGTTGGAGGTGACCAGGTGATCACATGCCTTGAAAAGGTCTTGATGTTTAACCGGTTTGCGGTTGGAGGTTACAAAACCTTTGGCCTTCCAGAGTGCTAAATGACAAGTGAAACTGAGGCGTGCGTAGTTGGAGTCAGTGCAAATGACCAATGTGCGAATGCCATGGTCTCCAGCAAGTTGCAGTGTTTTAAAAAATTAGCATGTAGCAGATAATGTGAAGTACCACATAGTGCAGTCAATAATGCAACAGAAAAACAGTGATGATTGACATGAGTCTGGTTGAGCTGCTGTACGTAGTGCACAAGAGTCAAAAGTCACTTAGTGTTCAGCAGTCTGATGGCAGAGGGGAAAAAGCTGTTCATGTGCCGGGAGGTTTTAGTCCGAATGGACCGAAGCCTTCTACCTGAGGGGGAGGGGGGCAAACAGCACGTGACCAGGATGTGAAGGATCGGCTATGATCCGGCCAGCACGCCTCCGGGTCCTGGAGATGTACAGGTCCTGGAGAGATGGGAGCTTGCAGCCTATCACCTTCTCAGCAGTGCGCACGACGCGCTGCAGCCTTAGTCTGTCCCTGGCAGTGGCTCCTGCGTACCACACAGTTATGGAGGAGGTGAGGATGGACTCGATGATGGCCGTGTAGAACTGCACTAACATCTTGGTGGGTAGCTTGAGCTTCCTCAGCTGCCGCAGAAAGAACATCCTCTGCTGGGCCTTTTTGATGAGGGAGCTGATGGTTGGCTCCCATTTGAGGTCTCGGGTGATGGTGGTGCCCAAGAAGCGGAAGGAATCTGCAAAGGCGATGGGAGAGCCTGTGATGGTGAGGGGGGGCAGGGGGGATGTGACTTTCCTGAAGTCCACAATCATCTCCGCTGTCTTCAGAGCATTCAGCTGCAGGTTGTTGTGGCTGCACCAGGACACCAGCTGGGCCACCTCTTCCCTGTAGGCGGACTCGTCGCCGTTGGAGATGAGCCCGATGAGGGTGGTGTCGTCCGCAAACTTGATCAGCTTAACAGACTGGTGGGAGGAGGTGCAGGAGTTGATATAAAGGGAGAAGAGTAGGGGGGAAAGTACACAGCCCTGGGGTGATCCAATGCTGATGCTAACAGAGTCTGAGACAGACTTCCCCAGCCGCACATGCTGTCTCCGGTCCGTCAGGAAGTCGGTGATCCACCTGCAGAGGGAGTCAGGCACGTTGAGCAGGGACAGCTTGTCCTGGAGCAGATCGGGGCGGATGGTGTTGAATGCGGAGCTGAAGTTCACAAACAGAATCCTGGCGTAGGTTCCCGGGGAGTCCAGGTGCTGCAGGATGGAGTGGAGGGCCAGGTTGACTGCGTCGTCCACAGACCTGTTAGCACGGTAGGCAAACTGCAGCGGGTCTAGGAGGGGTGTGGTGATGGACTTGAGGTGAGACAGGACCAGGCGCTCAAAGGACTTCATGACTACAGAGGTGAGCGCTACAGGTCTGTAGTCGTTAAGTCCAGTAATCTGTGGCTTCTTGGGGACAGGGATGATGGTGGAGGATTTGAGGCAGGTCGGCACGTAATGAGCACACCTGCGATTTCCGCATACTGGGATGATTGGGAACCCAGTTGATAGTTGTGGGGTTCACAAGGCTGATTGTTCAGCCATGCCACACCCACACCAGCACGAATGTGAGTTTCATGGTGAAAAGAACAACCATCGACATAGGCGGTGACCATATCTTGACAGATGTTCTGGTCAAAGTAGTGATGGTTTGGGTCTTCAGTGACTGTAGGTGGCTCTGCACGAATGGATGGTCCTGGAGTGTCCTCAGAGCACCGTTGGCAGGCAGCCAAGTCTGTGCCGAGAGGGCTTCTCAACGTTTGTGCGTAGCGGACCTCCACATCAAAGCTTTGTAGAGCCATCGACCTAGGAGGCTATTCTGGCATTTGTTACAACACCTTCTCTGATGCGTTGACTGTTGAGGAAGACCACTGGTTGGTGGTGAGTCTCAACTGTGATTCTCTGGCCTCCCTACATAGTTGGAGAAATGCTTGACTGCCCATACAGTGGCCAGAAGGGCTTTTTCACAGTCCGAGTATTGCAAGTTCGGACCAGGAGAGGGTTTTGCGGGCATAGGCCCACGACCGTTGTCGTGGTCGTAGCAATTGGTATTATTCCTGCAGCTTAAGCTGTTGGGCAGAGTAACCCCACTTGTAGAAGAAATGGCCTGGTCGCAGTTGGAGAGGCCTATCATGGTGCTGTGCTGAAACTTTGTCTTCAAAACGCGAGCATAGCCTGGTCTGGAGCCTCAGACCAAGTGAAAGGGGTGTCCTTTCGTAGGAGGTCTGTAAGAGGGTTTTGCCAAGTCTGCATAATCCTCCATGAACTAGACGTGAGTGAATGTGCATACCCTAGGAAGATCCGGAGTTCTGAGATGTTGGTAGGGGCTTTGATGTTTAACACACCTTGAATTCGTGCGTTTGTGGTAGTACCCTTTGGATCCTACCAAGAGAACCGACATAGTTGACTTTGGTTTTGCACCATTGGCATTTGGAGAGAGAAATTTTGGCTCCAGCTCGCGTGAGCTGGCCAAGGACATGGTCAATTTCAGTGAGGTGGGTGTCCAGAGTTGGACTCCGAATGAGAATGTCGTCAACATAGATGAGGTTACCTCTGTCTCGGGCGTCTGGACATGCTTTGTTCAAGAAAATGTTGAACTCTGCAGGAGAGTTGGCATAACCGAAAGGGCATCGGGTGAATGTGTATTGGCGATTCGCGAACGTGAAGGCCAGTTTGTGTTGGTCTTCAGCTTGGACAGGAATAGTCCAAAAACCAGAGCAATGTCCAGTGTTGAGAAGTATTTGGCATCTTTGACTCTAGGGAGTTCTTGCTCCAGTTGAGTCATAGGCCACCTAGAGAGAGGAACTTGAGTGTTCAATTTCCTGTAATCAATGGTGAGTCTCCACTTACCATTGGGCTTTAGGACAGGCCATAAGGAGCCGAGTAGGTACTGTTGCATGGCCTGATTATGCCACGGTCCAGTAAATCATCGATTATTTCTTGTACTGGGCCGTACGAGGCCAAGGGAATCTTGTACTGCCTGACGTAGGTTGGAGGGGCGTCAGGTGGTGTAGGAATACGTACTGAGTGGATTGTGGTCAGTCCACAGTCCAAGGAGTCTTTGGAGAAGGATTGTTCATACTTAAGAAGAACTGGTGAAGTTTTTCACGTTCTTCGTCAGAGGTTAGGGCATCAGCATCAGCTACCACCTGTGCAATCTCTTCAGCGATAGTGAGGACTGGTTTCAGCGGAGCATCACTGGGATTGTCATTGGTTGCTGATCGGACTCCGATGCAAGGAGTTCAATGGCTTGGACAAGCATTGGCATTGTTAGTCAAGTCGATTCGTCCCACTGACTCCTTGTCAGGGGTTGGTATTGACACAAGAGCGATGGCCTTAGAAGGCTTAGTGTAAAATGACTGTAAGTTCAAGAGAGTCGGCCCAAAGAGAATCAGGGGAGGCCGCCTAGCACAGGAACAGTCAGTTCAAAATCGTGGAAATCTGTGGTGATGAGCCAGCCAAGAGGCATGGCCTTGGGCAGGACGATGGTCTCTGCCGTGGGATTGTTAACCGTAATGTGGTGGTTCTGTATTCTAGGCTTAGAAGGGGCATGGCCTCCAGAGTTAAGCCTAGATTGTCAAGCAAAGGAGCCGGTTGGAATTATGCTTGTGGATGCATAAGTTTCTGTCCTGTCTGAATGCATAGTTGGACCGGGTAGCACGTGACATTAGCAGGTATGAGACAATGTTGAGTGTTCAGTACCTGGCAGGCCTCAGGGATGGTCTGGCCTGACTTTAGAGTGTCAAGATCTGGTTTAGAGTGAGCGTCTCGAACTGAGGTGAGAGACCATAAGACATTGTTTATGGTATCAACCTGGGTCCAAGTCTCACAAGAAGATCACTGCCGATGTAGACTGCATGTGGCAGGTCGGGAACGACCAGAAGGGATGCGTTAGCAGTCTGTGGTTCCACTGAAGGTGGAGGGCGCAGATACTTCTGGCGACCAATGTTTTGTTTGATTTGGTCCCAGCAGGGAAATGAAAAGACTTGTTAGTGACCATAAGGTCAGGGTATTTCTCGTGTAGAGAGTCGAAAAGTGTCTGGCTGATTGCAGATTTATCAGCCCAGAGAGCCAGTACCACGTCTTCTACGTGGGAGCTTTGGATAGCTAGTCCTTTGACCACTTGGGGGCAGTACTCTTCATCGACTGCCCCTGGTTTCAGGGTGCAAAGAAATGAACTGTGTTCATTTAAGGTTGGGTTGTCAGATGTGGTGACCTGAAAAGGGGTGTCTGTTTCAGCCTGGTCCCCAAGGTCACTTTCCGTCAAACTTTGTTGGGTCAGCAGTGCGAGTGGGTTGACTCCTGGAACATCCAAGGTGTCAAGAGTGTAGCACTGTGATCCGGTTGCTTCAGGTAGAGTGGTTGGAAGAGGTTGTCGAACTTGAGCCCATAGCTTGAGATTCTTGAAGTCTATCAGAGGCTCAAAGCGATTAAGTAGATCCTTGCCTATCAGCAATGGAATTGAGTTGAGATTGGACACATAGACCGGGTGGATCAAGGTCATGGGCCCAATGGAGATTTGTATCAATGACATGTGTGACACAGTCGTGTTTGAGGGTGCATAAGGTTGAATAGCTAAGGAGCAAGGTCTTAGTTTCAAGTCTTTGTGCGCAAGGTTAGCAGTGACACGTAGGTGTTCAAAAGGTCACGCGACATGAAGTGTGATGTCCGCGCGGGATCTAGTAGGGCTCATGCGTCATCACATCTTCCAAGGTCAATGACAGAAAAAATTTTCGTGCAACCCCCCTTCTCGGTTAAATCACACAGAAATTCTTGGACCGGTGGTTCAACGCAGATTAAAGAGTCGCCGGTTTCGGTGAGTGAGGTTTCCCAGGTAGCTGGACTACCAAAATGGCACTGGGTGGCGTTGCATTTTGGAGCTCCTCCTGAGTTTCGGGTGGAGGATGCTCGGTTGTGTCTTCGGTATCCTTCCCCTTTGTAGTAGGAGAATCCTCAGGGTTGACTTGTGGCAAACCTAAAGGATCGTTTGGGGTGGTCACAATATTTATGGCTAGGACATCTGGTTTCTTGTCCTCTTTCGCCTCCTTTTTCCTCTTCAGTTCGTCAAGTATGCGTTGGAGAGTCTCCAGGTCTTCTTGGCTGAAAATGGGCTTTTCTTTCTTCTCCCAGGGTTTTGAGTTAAACTTTCCAGAGGGAGGTCTTGCTTCCCTGTTGAAGTTTTTCCGGCAGTACGAAGGAGGTGACCACCTCCCGTGGTTATGCGAGTCTCGAAATCGATATCTGTCATCCCGGGTATCCGTACCGTATTCTCGTGACTTACCTGGTGGGCTTAGTCTCCGACGGTAGTCAGGTTTTGGTGATGTTGTCTTGGAACTTGGTGTCAAAAATTTTTCCGGGTCATGACTCGACTTATCTTGACTAGAGGACTGTCGTCGTTTTATTTGTGACCGAGATGCTGGAACAGGGGCTGGCCTTGGGGCACCCTCTAGGTCCAGGGTGTCTGATGCGGTGTTGACAGCTAACACCGCGGTAGACTCGGTATGCTTCTGATTGCTTTGTCGCTGTTTCTGGAATGCATAATGTGCGAACTCTCTTAGCTGGTTTATCGAGTTTGTCTTTGGGTTAGCCATGACTCCAAGGTGGTGTCCAATTGTGGGATGGAGATTCTGAATGAACAGAGCCTTGAAATTGTGGTCTTCTTCCATCTCAGGCGTGTTTTGAGATCCGAAATATGCGCGCAGGAGTCGCTGGTAGTATGCCTGTGGGGGCTCTAAGCGACCCTGTTTCACAGCTAGGGCTGTCGCTAGCCCTGACTGTAAGCAGTCGTCGGAAAACTCTCTTTCGATGGCTTCATAGAGTTTCCGGTGGTTCATCTTGATGTCAAATGGTTGCCGATCTATAAATTTTGATACCGACCTGTTGGATGTCAACTTGATCAAATAAATGCGGTCGTCAACAGTAGCATCAGGGTATTTACGCAAGTAGTAGTCGATGTCTTGCAAATAAGCCCTGGTATCAGGTGACCCACTGGTTGAGGGGTCCAATTTCGTGACGTGGCGAGCGATCTTATTGAGATCTCCATCGGATGGAATTTGCACACGTCTTTCACGTTGCCGTTCGGGGTCTGAACGGGTCAGGTGAGTGTGAGCCGGGGGAGTCCCCATCCCATGAGGGGATGCCCCCCTTTGTCGAGGGAACCGGCCTGTTCATGGATTCTGATCTCAGATCCCTTTGTTTGCGGTGGTCTTCCAGCTCTTCTTGGACGTCCTGAAGACCTTGTTGTGCTTCTCGTAGGAGCAGTTTGCATTTCCATAATCGGAGCTTGTTTCGTCCAATTGACCTTCAACTTCCTTGAGTTGATTCTCTTGGTGAAGCAGGGCGGTTCTCAATTCCTCGTTTTCTTGCTGAAGTGAGGTATTGTTGTCTTCTAGTCGTTGCTTTTCTTCCTCTGCTTGTTCCAGATTTAGCAACGTCTGATCGAGCGTAGCTTGGGTGTCTTCTTTCTCTATGCGAGCTTGTTCCTGCTTTTTCACAAGGGATTTGTTCTCTTCCTGAAGAGAAAGGATGGTTGTTTGTCGTTTCACCAGTTCCTTTTCGGCGTAGAGTACTTGGGTTTCAGCTCGTTTTAGCCTTGCAACTAATGCTAGTGCAAACTTTCTAACACACCGGGGATTTCCTTTGCTTTGGTGGGTTAGCTTCACATTCATCCAAAAGTTTTTCGTGATTTGCTTCAAATCTTTGGGTGGAGTATCCCGAACTTGTTTGGAGAAACCGGGTATAAGGTCGGAAGCCAACTCTTCCAATATTACTTGAAGGTCATTTAATTTGTCAAGTGGATTCGACATGTTTGATCAGTTTGTGTAAAGCTTAGCTTGAAATCAATTCGTTGATTATAGCTAAAGTTGTGCGTCAAGAGTTAACCTTGAGTGTCGTTTTACAGTGAGGGTAATTACAAGCTTCTTTTTGGAGTTTGTTTCAACTTCCAGGCTTGTAAGAAGGAAAGAAAGTATTTTGGAATTCTTTAGAAATGTGGAATACGTGTTAGTTTACTTGTTGACACTGTATTTGATTTGTATTTCACAAGACAAAAGCAAAAAAAAAAATTTGTGTCGATTGACTTCTTTCAGTTCAGTTATCAAAGTGTAGTTTTGGAATAGTCCTCAACTAGGTTGTGAATTTTTTGTTGAATCTCACTTGAAAGTAATGATTTTACTTACAAAAGAAAAAGAAAGCAACAAAAAAAGAAAAGGTTAAATGCTTTAAGGCTTTAGGGTTACAGTATAAGTCTTCACTTTGTTTTAAAGTTAGAACTGGCTTGGTTCTATTTGTTAGAGCTTATCTTCATTTAAAGCCTTTCAGTGTTTTAATATTTACAAGTTAGGAAACAAATGAATTGTCTTTGCGTATTGTCACTAAGGCTTCCTTAGGATTAAAGTTAATGATTATTTAAAAAGAGAGAAGAAAAAAAAAATGTTTTACAGACTAGTCAAAGTTTTCACCTTTTGACTTATTTCAAATCCTGGTGAGAAATAGTGAGCTGGTTAAATGTTTTCCTTCTCCTGGGGAGGAAATATGAATCAAAAGCAACACTGACTGTAAATAAGCTAAAGCTTTCAAGTGTTAATTGCTGGATGTGGTTTCCTAATTTTGGAGAATTTTGGTTAAATATTTAGTAAATCACTAAATCCTTTACCAACATGCACAGGATTAACATTAACTTGAGTTTAAATGAACATTGTCATTTATTTGAGTCCCTAAGTTGAATGGCTTCCTGTGAAAGAAATCGCACAAAGTGATCTTTAAAACAAAACACATATATATAGCTTCAAAAGTTTGCAGACTTTTAGCATAAGATGTGTGAATATATGCTTTTAACTAAAAAGATTAAAATATGTGGTTAACATATGTGAGTAAATACAAAGTCTATGCTTCTATGCTCTTTCAGTGTGTATATATGCAGTCAAAAGCTCTTCCACCAATGAGAACAAACTTCAAACCCACAAGTTTCCTTTTCCTTTTGGTTCTTGGGATAAAACTTTGAATTGGGTTTAAATTTAGATTGTTCCGGATAATTCGGATTGATTTAAAGTCAATTTGGAAGCTCTGTTTGATTATAAATCAGCTTAATAGATTTGCTCTGCTTTAATCCGAGTGTGCATTCATGCAAGAAATGCAACTCCTATAGTTGACCACACGATGGAGGCAGTTGTCTCTGCCCTCCCAGGGGGAGGAGACACTGGTGACGTCGCTCTGGGCGGGTCTACCGGTCTCACTCAAAATGGCGGCTCGGGTGACTCCCTCTTTGCGCCTTCAAAATGGCGTCTGCACGCTTACTCTGCTCATGCGCAGTTTTTCGTGCACGCCTTTCGGTCACGCGCACGACTGTGCGTGTTCACGTGACACGTGATGCGGGCGCGAGTCTCAGCGACAATGCCACGCCTTGCTTTTCAAAATGAGAGTTTAATCTCCAACTTTCACAAATAATGTTACCCCTTTAATTCGGGTATAGTTTAGCGCTACGTCCCCAGCGGTTTATCAGTGACCAATCAAACCGCGTCCAGCTTAATCTGACGTCACCACGCTTGGGTAATTTAATTACAGAACTGGCCAGTTTAATTACTCCTTTCGGGATAATCGCCGGAAGGTTAAACTGGCGAGAGACAGGACGGTTTTCTTCGCGTTTCTGTCACTCTAGGCCTTTATGTTTCTTAATCCAGCATATAATGCTTCAAACTTCTTTTTGCATGCATCAAAAACTGTTGACCTTAGTGGGTGAATCACTCACCCCCCTTTGCAGCTATCAGCCACCAGCCTCCTCAGCGGGAGGTTAGGTAAACAAGCACAGCAGACACACAGGCAGGAGCAGAGACGCGGCCTCAGCCTCTCAAACAAACACACAGACTCACCGAATAGTGGATCAATATTTGCAGGAAAAAAAAATTATGATTTCAATGAATTTTCTTTTTGCATATACGTTTCCCAATTACAGAGGCCTCACAGCGGGTGCACCAATAAACTGTAGGGTGAATTGCCTATAAAATATTTGTCATAAGGTACAGGAATTATTTATTTTATTTAATAGTGGGTGTGAAAGGGGGCGGAGTTAAACCATCACTTCTACACCCGCTAAATTAAATAAAAGCACTCGTAGAAGGGGCACCAGTCCTGACGGACAATAATATTAACTTTAATTTTAATTAATTTTGTACCTTAAATTACTTAATGAATCAGTCTCAAAGTTTCATTGAGTTTTTGTCCTGCCGTGATTAGGAAACCTGTATATGCGAAAGGAAAACGCTTCAACTGCTCTCATTCACTCTTTTATTAAACTCATTCAGGTTACATGGCATGGCGTTCAAATGATGAATAAACAGATTCAGATGATAACAGCGTAATATATCACATCAACTGATATTGGGTTCCTGAACATAAAATCCAGCGTTACACCGCTGCAGAACCACGGAGGAACTAGACTTATGTTTCAACGGTAAATGAGGCTGGAATGTTTTAACAAAACAACGCAATTTTATGGGGAAAATTCATAAGCTAATTATCTAAAAATAATGAATTCTGAATTAATCTACAAAAATTTAAGGGCAGTTACTTAAAAATGACTAAGAGTTTTCCTTCAGTTTACAGCTCTATCCTGTGGCTGAGAGACTAATTGAGCCCTGAAATACGGGCCATATTCAATTGTAATTTAATTGTTAGGACATCACGTTTTAACCCAGCAGATAGGAGAAATAAGAGTTTCACTCACACGACAGCTGTAGGCCCACGTTTCCGCGGGTCGGTACCGCTGGGTTTTGAAGTTAGGACGTCGGAGGAAGCGGCTGCTGTCCTAACAGCCGTGGAGGTGATAACTCAGCTGGGGGGCCCTTCAAGGAGACACTTGCAGCCGTGGATGATTTGTCTCAGGGCGGCGTGAAAAGTCCTTGAAAAGAATCCAAATTTGAGGTCTCTTGTAGCGGGATAGACCAAAAAAACTGAAGGAAAATCTTCTCAGTCTCTGTTCACTTTAAACTAGGCAAATTAAAGGTCCACTTTAATGGTGTGAAAAGTCATGAAAAAAAAATATTAGAAAAACATTTACTAGGATAAGAATGGCTTCTGAGGTGAAAGAAAAAGTTTGAGAATTTGATTCTCTAAAAGGGACGAGTTCTAAAGAAAAATGGTTTCTCCTCAGTGACCAGAATATAACAAAAGACTTGACAAACACATAGAGAATAAAATAAAACTTCACAGGGCCTTGAAACGGTGGAATAAAATCTTCTTCTGAGATCTAGATTACTATTCTGCTTCTTTAATCTTAATTTAGTTCCTAATCCTTCTCAAAATCTCTTTCTTTCTTCTTTCCGTGTTTCTAATTCTTAATCTTATCACCGTTTTCTATTTTGCTTCTTGCTAATCTTCCTGCCTGTTGTCTCTATGGTTCTCTCCATCTAACTCTTACTTTTTCCAACCCTTTTTCTTCACTAAACTCAAATCTAACTTCTCTCTTTTAAAGTTACCTTGCCGGGTCGTAAAACTGATGATGTCAGTCACAAGACTGACCAATCTACTTTTTCAGAAGCAGTTTGAAATGGCTGCTATCCAATGTGAGAACACTTCTTTGTTTGAGAGCAGCCAATCAAATGAAGACACCATCCCATGAAATTTCAGAGGGAAAATTAACACTCAGTCAGTTCTTATGAAATAAATGCTCAATATAAAATCTAACTAAATTAAATGACTTGGCTTAATATTTGGTGATCATGCATTTATATCACTACTCCAATATGTGTTTGAATAACACTCATGAATATAACATTTCTTATACATAATTATAACACATGCATTCACATTTAGATCAAAATGCAGCAACACATGCAGCAAACCATGGTTGGTGATAAAAGAGGGATGATTTTCAGTGTCCTTAGGATCCAGAGGATAAACTGAAAGAAACTTAATGTTTAGAACAAATTAAAAGTCATCCTACATACTGAAAACACATTCCGTAGGTATCCGCTAGGAGGTACTGTTGAGCTGTAGATGATTTCCTTTAGCATCTGGGCGAAGAAACCTGGACAGCATCGGCTATAAACCCGTCAGATTAAGTGGTTTATGGCTCTTAAGAACATTGGTTTCCTGTGAAAAGGTACGTTATCAAATGCAGTGTTCACGTTGAGAGGTCTGGTCTCCTGAGTTTTATGTTCCTTTGAGCCTTTAAAAGCAAATTCTGATCCTTACAATCTCTGCAAGAGGCAGCTGTTTACATTGGGGTCCTGGGAAAGCAAGCATCTTTGGTCAGGCCCGGAAGAGGCCTGGCATGAGTCGACATAAAAGCCAGTGATATTCCTGAAAAGGCAGAAAAGTGATATTCCTGTGTAATGAATAAAGTGAAATTCCTATAAAATGAAGAGAAGTGATCTTCTGTCTTGGTTTGAGGAGACGATGATGCTACAACTGTGACTCTGCTTCCTGGTCTCAAAAGTGACGATACGTTACCACAGGAAGCCATCAGCCATAGTCTCCACCCAGCCAGTCATAACCTGATGCCGTTCATGACCCATATGGGCGTTTTCAGATATGCTCGCATGCCTTTTGGCCTCAGCTCAGCCCTGAGTTGTTTCCAGAAAATCATGGCTACAATTCTCGTGGGCCTCAAGGGTGTGGTGGTGTACCTGGACGACATCGTGGTGCACGGCGCGTCACGAGCTACCCATGACGAGAGTCTGAGGCGGGTAATGGAGGTGTTGTTGAATCAGGGAGTCACACTGAATAAAGAAAAGTGCATCTTTGTGGCTGAAACCATCGAGTTTGTGGGGTTTCGCCTGTCTGCTGAGGGCCTGAGCCCCCTGCACTCAAATGTGGAGGCGGTCCTGCAACTTCTGGATCCCACAACGCCTGCACAAATCTTGTCGTTCCTGGGCATGGCAAATTTCTATGGGCGTTTCATTCATTGTTATTTGGAAACAATAGAACCACTCTGTGCCTTCCTGAAACAGAATGCGCACTGGGAGTGGACTCCGGCCTGCTCAGCTGCCATCTCTAAACTGAAATCTCAGCTCACCTCCCCGCCGGTATTGGATCATTTTGACCCACGATTGCCCCACTTTTGTAATGTGTGACGCGTCAGGCTCGGCGGTGGGGTCAGTGATGTCTCAACTTCAGAATAGAATGGAACACCCAGTGGCGTTCGCATCAAGATCTCTGACATCGGCGGAACAACAATACGCAGTAGGGGAAACGGAGGCACTCACGTGTGTTTTGGTATGCGAACGATGGCACATCTACCTCTATGGATGGCACTTCATGCTGCCGACAGATCACGGGGCACTGACGACCTTACTGGAAATGACCAGATCGGGACACAAACCCCGGCTGAGCCACAGATGGACAGAGAGGCTGCGAGCATACAACTTCACTACCCAGTTCACCCCGGGCAGAGAGAATGTCGTAGCGGACCTCCTGTCCCATGCCACACCCAATGCAGGACAAACTAATGACTGTGACCCCCTGGAGGCAGACCTGATCAAGGCGTTGCACGACCCCCTCCGAAATGCCATGTCTCTCCAAGAAATCCAGCCTGAGTCGGAGCAGGATTCAGCTTTATCTCAACTACGTTCGGTCATAGAGGAGGGGTGGCCCACGAAGATGTAGGGAGAGCTGGTACCTTTTCACAGGGTCAGGGATGAACTTAGCTGTTGGAACAATGTATGCATGGTGAAAGGACGCTGCACTGTGGTTCCGGTGTCACTGAGGGCTCGTGTTTTTTTCATGCTTCATGAGAGCCACCTGGGGGTAGTTAGGGTGAAAGAGTGCTGCAGGGACTCAATCTGGTGGCCGGGCATCGACAAGTACATTGAAGTTATGGTAAAGGACTGTGTACCGTGCTTGGACAGCGGGAAAACTGGGACACTCCTGCCACCACCTTTGCAAACAATACAGTATCCGGAGGGCCCCCAGAGACACATTCAGCTGGACATCTGTGGCGAGCTGCACACGGCTCTCAGAAACAGTCGCTTCCTGCTGGTGGTCTACGATCTATATTCATAATGGCCGGAGGTGTTGCCCACTGGTTCGGTCACAACTTACGTGGTCATTAGTTTCCTCACTTTGCTGCTCGCTTGGTGAGGTATTCCAGACGCCATTACGACGGACAACAGGCTGCAATTCATCTCAAGGGGGTTTGAGGAGTTTTTAGAAGAGAGCGGCGGGGAGCACATGAGGACTGCTTTCTATCATCCACAGGTAAATGGGGGGGTGGAGCATTTCAACAAGACATTGAAAAATGGACTGAGGGTACATCTGGTGGACGGCTTCCAGTTCATCGACGCTCTTCAGAACACACTCCTCCATTACAGGGCGACTGCTCACGCCTGCTCACGGGCGACGGGGTGCTCACCGGCAAAGCTTGTGCTGGGGCGTGAACTACACCTCCCTCTGGACCACTTGTGGCTCCCCACAGCAACTCTTCTGGCAGACGAAGCATCGCCGAGGAGGCGGGTACTCAAACAACAGCGTCAAATGAAGCAACGTTTTGACAGAAAGCACAGGGCAAAAGGACACGGGTTCGGAGTGTCAGACTGGGTTAGGATCAGGCACCTTAACCGAACGCATAAGCTGCAGTCATTCTGGACGGCGCCTCAGCAGATCACGGAGCAGCTGGATCCAGACATGTTTTGCCTCTCGGACGGGTCACAGTGGCATGCTAGCCGCCCGATGGACGGGACGGACACAAGCTGGAACTTTGCTGACGTGGGGCTGGAGGACGCCAGAGAGCAGCTGATAGGGCCAGCAGCAGGACCTCAACCAGTGAGGCACTCGGCAAGGGTTCATCAGAGACCGGGTCATCTGAGAGACTTTATTGTGGGGTTTGGGTGATTAATACATGTTGGTTATAGGTGGCAGAATAATCCACCTCAACACACGGGCCTTTTGGCAGTCTACCCAAGTGCCCAGTTAGAATTGGGGTTCAGTGGTTCATGTTTTGTTTTTTTGTTTTTTTTAAAAAGGAAGAAGTCGATGTGCTGAATGTCCTTATATATTCAATTCAATTCAACTTTATTTATATGGTGTAGGGAACCCACTCTGGGATAATCATCTCAGACTGGAAGCAGAGGGGAGGGGAATATTCCCTCTGCCGGCAGAGCATGGGGGATTAAATGGAGGACAGTACGTATTGTAATGTGTGAATGTATTGTGATGCAAGATTTCAGGCAACAGGGGGAAGGAATGGAGTGATATAAAAGGAGAGACCCTGGTGTATTGAGCAAAGTCTTTCTTTGTGTATGAATGAAGAGAGAGAGAGAGAGAGTGAGAGAGAGAAATAAAGTCGTCTGTCGTGCAGGTCTGGTTCCTTTATTTGCACTCTCCACACTGGTGACCCTTGACGAATTATGGAATACGAGGCAAGAACCCTGGAGTCGGCCCGGACGGGAAGCCCCAGCAACGCGGCAAGCATCCCAGAAACGGCTCAGACATTAGGACTTTTGGTGAGAGGACACTGACTGTATCCCTACACGGCATTATGTACGAGTGGACATTCGTCATAGTGGCATGCAGTTTCCCGATCTTGGGAGCTGATTTTCTGTGTGCACACGGGTTGCTAGTCGATGTTGCTAACAGACGCCTGGTCAATGCAATGTCTTTTGATTCTCTCCCCTGTACAGCTCGAGGGGCCAGGCCAACAACACTAGCCAACGTCACAGCTCCAGGCGGTAAGGTCGACACACTGCTCACTCAGTTCCCAGCACTCACGGTCCTGACGTTTTCGGCGGCCATCACTAAACACAGGGTGGAACACTTTATCACCACCACTGGGCTGCCCGTTTTCACATGACCTCGATGCCTGGACGCAGCTAAACCGGCCATACCGCGCGAGGAGTTTGCCAACTTGGAAAGGTTGGGCATCATCAGGCGCTCAAACAGCCCATGGGCATCCCCACTACACATGGTCCCTAAGGCCGAGGGATCGTGACGACTGTGCAGAGATTTCCACAGATTGAATAACGCCACAGTGCATGACCGCTACCCGATTCCCCATATTCAGGATTTTTCCGTTCACCTCGCCGGAACACGCATTTTTTCTAAAATAGACCTGGTCCGCGGTTACCACCAGGTCCCAGTGCGCGCGGAGGACATACCCAAAACAGCGGTAATAACTCTGTTTGGCTTGTTTGAGTTTTTACGCATGCCCTTCGGATTAAAAGGCGCGGCACAGACATTCCAACGCATGATGGATGTGGTGTTGCGTGATCTGCCGTTTGTGTTTGTCTACCTGGATGATAACCTGGTGGCCAGTGCGTTCGAGGACGAACACATAACCCACCTCAGGACGGTTTTCCGGAGGTTGGAAGAGCACGGGTTAATAATCAACCCGGCGAAATGCCAGTTCGGCGTGACGGGGATTGACTTTTTGGGGCACCGCATCTCACCGGAGGGAGCGATACCCTTGCCAGACAAGGTGCGCGCCGTGGCGAATTTTCCCCGGCCTCAGACGGTCAGGGTGCTGCAAGAGTTTTTGGGGATGGTTAACTTTTATAACCGGTTCCTCCCCCGCGCAGCTCAGCTCATGCAATCATTGTACGCCGTGCTCAAGAAATGGAAGCCAGCGGACAGAGTCAAATGGACTCCGGAGCGGGAGCAGGCATTCTCTGAGGTTAAAACAGCCCTGGCAAATGCCGTACTGTTTGCGCACCCGGACCTGGCGTCCTGGATAGCGCTCACTACCGACGCCTCGGACATGGCCATAGGGGCCGTCGTGGAGCAACGCGTCGCCGGTTCTTGGCAGCCGCTCGCTTTTTTCAGCAGTGCTTTGCATGACAGTGAGCATAAATACAATGCATTCGACAGAGAGTTGCTGGCTCTCCACCTGGCCATACGCCACTTCCAGTTCTGGCTGGGAGGGCGCAGCTTCACTGCGTTCGTGGACCACAAACCGCTAACGTACGTGATGGCCAAGGTTTCGGAACCATGGTCGGGCCGGCAGCAGAGACAGCTGGCCGTGATCTCGGAGTTTACAACCGATGTTCAGCATGTACCCGGTAAACTGAATGTGGTGGCGGACTGCCTCTCACACGCAGTAGTGGCCCCAGTCTGTGTAGGGATAGATTATACAGCCATGGCCGCAGGGCAGATTGGCAATGCGGACGTGTGCACGCTCCAGTCTGGACCAACAGGGTTAAGGCTGGAGAGCAGAGTACTGTAAGACGGCAGCCCCCCCCAATCTGTGACGTCTCCACGAGACACCCGCGCCCGGTGGTCCCAGTTGCTTGGCCCCGCCGAATGTTTGAGTCAGTTCACGCTCTGGCGCACCCAGGAGTGCACGAGTCAGTCAAAATGGTGGGAGCGAAGTTCGTATGGCCAGGCCTGCGCAAACAAGCGAAAGAGTGGGATGCAGCCTGCGTAGCGTGCCAACGAGCCAAAGTACACAGACACACTAAGGCCCCTTTGGAGCCGTTTCGTATACCAGTTAAGAGGTTCGACCATGTTCACGTGGACCTCGTGGGCCTCCTCCCGCCATCGCAGGGGTTTACGCACCTTCTGACAGTGGTGGACCCCACACGCTGGCCAGAAGCAGTCCCACTAGCAGCAACCACGTCCGCGGACATGGCGCGCGCCTTTTTGACAACATGGGTGGCACGTTTTGGCATCCCGTCGGACATCACGTCCGATAGGGGCCCTCAGTTTGTTTCCGACCTCTGGTCCGTGATGGCCCGTAGCCTGGGTGTAGCAAATCATCACACAACCGCATACAACCCACAGGCCAATGGGTTATGCGAGCGTTTCCATAGGTCACTGAAAGCAGCGCTCAGGGCTTCGCTTACGGATGCAAATTGGGTAGACGGGTTGCCATGGGTTCTATAAGGGTTGCGTTCCTCACCAAAAGAGGATTTGGAGGCTTCCCCGGCGGAGCTTGTTTTTTCTCAACCACTGCGACTCCCCAGGGAATTTTTACCAGATAATCCCGCACCAGACAACTATCTGTCTCCGCGTTCGCAGCATAGCGCAGATACAGGCACGCTACTGGGCCCGGCCCACCACCGTTTTCCACTCGCTTCTGTGCCAAAAACTTTGAAGAACACGGCGTTCGTGTTTGTCAGGCATGATGCCCACCGCCCCCCATTGTGCCCACCCTACGGTGGCCCTTTCAGAGTGCTGGAACCAGGGGACAAACATTTTTTGCTAGATTTGGGGGGTCGTCGGGAGAAAATATGTATAGACAGACTTAAGCCCGCCTTTGTGGTGGCGGACGAGCAAGTGATGTTGGCTCGGGCCCCTTGGCGTGGAAGACCCCCACTGAGAACTCCCCAGGTAGAAGATTCAGCAGAGCAGCCACAAGGGCAAGTAGAATGTTCCCCCCCCCTTCACCATTGCCCACCCGCAGACAGACACACCCCCAAGAGCCCCCAACTGGCACAGCAGCACCGCGGAGTTGAAGGACCCTCGTTACAGCAGATATGGGAGGAGACTGAAGCCAAAAGGACGTGAGGGTTGAAACTCAGTCTGAGACTCTGGGGGGGCAGTGTAGGGAACCCACGCTGGGATAATCATCTCAGACTGGAAGCAGAGGGGAGGGGAATATTCCTTCTGCCGGCAGAGCGTGGGGGATTAAATGGAGGACAGTACGTATTGTAATGTGTGAATGTATTGTGATACAAGATTTCAGGCAACGGGGAAGGAATGGAGTGATATAAAAGGAGAGACTCTGGTGTATTGAGCAAAGTCTTCTTCTCTGTATGAATGAAGTGAGAGAGAGAAATAAAGTTGTCTGTCATGCAGGTCTGGTTCCTTTATTAGCACTCTCCACAATAGCACCATTTCACAACAACAGTCATCTCATAGCACTTTCAACTGTAGGGGAAACCTCCACAATTGCAGAAAGACCCCAGCAATCAGGCGATCTCCTGTGAGCAGGCGCTTGGCGACGGTGGAGAGGAAAAACTCCCTTTTAACAGGAAGAAACCTCCAGCAGAACCAGGCTCAGGGAGGGGCAGTCATCTGCTGCGACTGGCTGGGGGGTGAGGGGATAGGGAAGATGAAAAGAACAGACATGTAGAGAGCAAACAGCACGATGGGGACTCAATCTATGAGAGAGAACAAACAGATGTTAATGACCAGCAAAAAAATACGTTATGGTGTTCAAGTTTGTGTTTGGGGCAAGGGTAGATGTTATTAAAAGGGGTCTATTGGTTTGCTAATTTGGGGGGACTTAGAGGGTTTTTTTCATTTGTTTGGGGGTTTTTTTTGGGGGGGGGGGATAAATGTGATGTGTGAGTTTGGGAAGGGTTTGAACTCTGGGGCTTGCTGTAGCCGGTAGTCAGGCATCAGACGTGATGACGTCAGGCGGGCTGCGGTCTCTGTATTTATGTTCATGCATCTTGAATAAAGGGCAGCTCGTTGTTCAGCATATGATGGCTCACGGCTCGCTTACTTCATACATAATAATCTCCAAAAATAGGACCTGTACCTTGACACTATTTCTAAACCTGTGTTTTAAAAGAAAAGCATGTAGTTTTGCATTAACAGGGATGTGATTTTTTTTTTTCATTCATTCATTCATCTTCTTCTGCTTAATCCTTTTCGGGTCGCGGGGGGGGCTGGAGCCTATCCCAGCATCTTTGGGCAAGAGGCAGGGTACACCCTGGACAGATCGCCAGTCCATCACAGAGCCAACACAGAGAGACAGACAACCTTTCACTCTCACAGTCATAAATCATTAATTGGGCACAAAATTCCATCTCTTCCTGGAGCCCCTTCTGTTTAGCATCCTGCCTCTGCTCGGCCAAGTGTTCACCGTCCCTTTCTATCTCCTCTCCTCTGGTGGAGCTGCTGGATCAAGGTCTACCATGACCTTAGGGAGTTCTTTAGCAAGTTAAGAGCCCTTTCTTTGCCTCCTCATCACTCTTATGACTGTGCTATCGACCTCCTCCCAGGTGCGCAGTTGTCGTCCAGCCAGCTCTACAGCCTTTCTGGGCCGGAGGGGGAGGCAGTGGAAAGTTATATTAAGGACTCTTTGAACGCCGGACTCATTCGACCCTCCTTGGCTCCTCTTGGGCAGGGTTTTTCTTTGTCGGAAAGAAGGACAGATCTCTGTGGCCGTGCACAGATTTCCGCGAGTTAAATGTTATCGTCAAAGATAAATACCCTTTGCCCCTGATCAACTCCGCATTCGAGCTCCTTCAGCATACGCGGGTGTTTACTAAATTGGATCTGGGTTACGCATATCATTTAGTCCGCATTCGCGGTGGGGACGAATGGAAGACGGCATTTAAAACTCACCTGGGGCAGTTTCAATATGTGGTGATGCCTTTTGGGCTCACCAACGCCCCCACCATCTTCCAGTGAATGATTAATGACGTCCTGCGTGACATGGTGAAACAATTCGTTTTTGTCTACCTTGACGATATTTTGATTTTTTTCGCACACACCAGAGGAGCACTCAGTCCATGTCAGGGCCGTGTTACAGCAGCTCCTGGAAAATCAGCTCTTTATGAAGGCCGAAAAGTGCGAGTTTTCCACCAGCTCCACTTCCTTCTGCTAATCTTGCATCAACTCTTTTCAATAAATGTATTTATTGCATATTTTGCATATTTATTGCATATATTGCATATTTTCTGCATTGTGTGCATTCTCTGGTGTAGCATCTTGCACGTGGGCTGATATTTCTAGTAATCATGACATAAAAATCCTTTTCAACCTATTCAACTGAATACACTACAAAGACAAGATATTTAATGTTCAAACTGATCAACCTCATTGGGATTTTTCTTGCAAATATTCACTCTAAGACTAAGACTGAGAAAGTTGAGGAGTGCTCAAAAAACACCTTTGTGGAACATCCCACAAGTGAACAGGCTAATTGGAGACAGCTGACTGTCATGACTGGGTTTAAAAGGAGTGTCTCCAACAGGTTCAGTCATTCACAAGCAAGGAGATTTACCATTTTGTGAACAACTGCATGGGCAAAAAGTCCAACTGTTTAAGAACAAAATTTCTCAGCATACAGCTGCAAGGAATTTAGGGATTTCATCGTCTACAGTCCATAATATCAAAAGATTTAGAGAATCTGGAGAATTTTCTGCATGTAAGCAGCAAGGCCGAAAACCAACACTGAATGCCTGACCCCTCAAGTGGCGCTGCATTAAAAACCGGCATCACTCTGTCAAGGATATTACCACATAGGCTCGGGAACAATTCCGAAAAGCATTGCCAGTTAAAACAGTTCATCACTATATCTACAAGTACAAATTAAAACTCTACAATGCAAAGTGAAAGTCATCTAAGATGGACTGACACAAAGTGGAAAAGTGTGTGGTGGTCTAATGAGAACACATTTCAAATTGTTTTTGGAAATCATGGACATCTTGTCCTTCAGGCTAAAGAGGAAAAGGACCATTGTTATCAGCAATAAGCTCAAAAGCCAACATCTGTGATGGTATGGGGGGGTGTTAGTGCCCAAGACATGAGGAACTTGCACATCTGCGAAGGTGTAGAGGTAATAAACAGGCAAGGCAACGAACTGAATCAACACAGACTTTATTCTCCCGCTAACAGATCAGGATCACAAAAAGAACTTCCAGGCCACTGTGCATCTCACTTTTATACCTTTAATTACATGCATAGTGGCCTGGGGCTCGGACCTCGTATTCATTTCATAACAAAACGTGTGCGGCGCATTAACATGATATTACATAGGGGCCGCACTTCACTCCTCTCCTGGCAGCCCAGCATCTGTTCCTCTCCCCGGGGGGTGCCTAGCCTTTGCTGTTCTGTCTGGACTCCCCGGCAACCTCTACTCTCTTGGTCCATTGATCTCTGGGTGGAGAAGTCTAACACCTTGCTCCCCACACCGCCCCCCCACCCCGAACACCCAGAATGGGCCTTAACCCCCCCGTTCCTTGGTCTTGAGCCGGCATCCATAGTGGCTGTAGCGGGGGGTCGCCTATCCAGTCGAACTGCTCTGCTGACAGGGTGCACAGGGGGGCACGCCAGCCTGTGGGGGGAAAAGGGGAGGGGGAGAAAACACATCCTCTTCGCTAGTGCCGGCCCCTGCTGAGGAATCACCATCCTGCGGGGCCCCCAACGGTGGACGTCCGTGCTGGAGAGCCTGGGCTAACACCACCTGCACGTCTGCCAACACAAAAGCGGGCTTAAGCCTGCCAATCCAAACGGTCTCTCTACGTCCCCCCAAGTCTAACAGGAAACGTTTCACCCCAGGTTCCAACACTCTGAACGGTCCATCATATGGTGGGCGCAGTGGGGTCCAGTGCACATCGTGCCTGACGAACACAAAACTGGCATTCTGCAAACTTTTTGGGACAAATGTGCGGGGAAAACAATGGTGGGCCAGGCCTGGTATAGTCCCCACCTCTGTGTTGTGTAGAGAATGCGTTGGCAGCTCGGCCTCAGGCGCGGGGTTTTCCAGCAAAAATTCTTCAGGGATCCACAGCGGTTGGGAAAAACCGAGTTCTGCTGGGGAGGCTGCCAAATCCTCCTTCAGTGCAGAATGCAACCGTAAAAGAACCCAAGGCAGGCAGTCTACCAAATTTGTGTCCATGAGTGAAGCTCTGAGCGCTGCTTTAAGTGACCAGTGGAAACGCTTGCATAACCCTTTAGCCTCGGGGTTGTACGTGGTAGTGCAGTGAATTTTGACCCCCAGGCTCTGTGCCATCGCGGACCAGAGTTCTGAAACGAACTGTGGCCCTCTGTTGGACGTGATGTCTGATGGAGATCCGAAATGTGCCACCCAAGCTGACAAAAAAGTGTGCGCCACTTCTGCAGACATGGTAGAAGCAGCACCACTTCAGGCCAGTGCGTGGTGCGGTCCACGATGGTCAAAAGGTACATGAAACCTTGCGACAGTGGAAGAGGTCCCACCAGATCCACGTGGACATGGTCAAACCTCTTAGCCGGGATTTGGAATGGCTCGAGGGGAGCTCTGGTGTGCTTGTACACCTTTGCCCGTTGGCATGCAACGCACGCTGCAGCCCACTTTTTCACCTCTTTATGCAAACACAGCCAGATGAATTTCGCCCCCACTAGTTTCACTGAAGCACACACTCCCAGATGCAAAAGGGAGTGGACCGTCGGCCATGGTGGGGAAATCTATTCCCACGTAGACCGGGGCGATCAATGTGGGTGACAGGCAATCGGCCACCACGTTGAGTTTACCAGCAATGTGCTGAATGTCGGTAGTAAACTCTGAGATTGCGGCCAGCTGCCGTTGCTGCTGGGCCGACCACAGTTTCGAGACCTTAGCCATGGTGTATGTCAGTGGCTTGTGGTCTACAAACGCAGTGAACTCGCGCCCCTTCAGCCAGAACTGGAAATGGCGTGTCGCCAGGTGGAGAGCCAGCAACTCTCTGTTGAATGTGCTGTATTTGCACTCATTGTTGCGCAAAGTTCTGCTGAAAAATGAGAGCGGCTGTCACGAACCTGCAACGCACTGTTCCACCACTGCCCCTATGGCCACATCAGACGCATCTGTAGTGAGCGCTATCCATGCAGACGGATCTGGGTGAGCCAGCAACGCGGCCTTTGCCAGCGCTGTTTTGGCATTTGAAAAAGCCTGGCCCTGCTCAGGAGTCCAGTCGATGCTGTCTGCAGGCTTCTTTTTTTTAAGCGCAGCATACAATGGCTGCATCAGCTGGGCTGCCCAGGGGAAGAAACGGTTGTAAAAATTAACCATTCCCAAAAATTCCTGTAGTGCCCTCACGGTTTGTGGACGCGGAAAGTCCAACACAGCACGCACCTTGTCCGGTAACGGATCGCGCCCTCAGGCGAAATGTGGTGGCCCAAAAAATCAAATCACTGGCACACTGAACTGGCACTTCGCTGGGTTGATTATCAAACCGTGCACTTTCAACCTCTGAAAAACCGTCTTGAGATGGACGATATCCTTGGATGCGCTGGCTAGCAGAATGTCATCCAGGTAGACAAAAACGAAGGACAAATCGTGCAGCACTGCGTCCATCATCCTTTGGAAGGTCTGTGCCACGCCTTTTAATCCAAACAGCATGCACAAAAATTCAAAAAGGCCAAACGGAGTTATTACCGCCGTCTTTGGGACGTCTTCTGTTCACACAGGGACCTGGTGGTAACCGCAGACCAGATCCACTTTGGAAAAAACACACACCCCAGCCAGATGCATGGAAAAATCCAGGATATGGGGAATAGGGTAGCGATCGTGTGCCGTAGCAAATCGCCAGAAGTCGCAGCATGGTCGCCACGACCCGTCGGCTTTAGGCACCATGTGAAGCAGGGATGCCCACGGGCTGTTTGAGCTCTTGACAATGCCCAACCTCTCCAAGTTGGCGAACTCCTTGCGCACACTGACCAGTTTATCTGCGTCCAGGCACTGAGGTCATGCAAATACGGGCGGTCCTTTAGTAGTGATGAAATGCTTGACCCATGTTTAGTTACTGCTGCTGAAAACGTCGGAACCATGAGTGCTGGGAACTGGGCGAGTAACTGTTGGAACTTACCCCTGGAGCTGTAATGTTGGCCAGTATTGTTGACCCGGCTCCCTGAGCTGTACAGGGCAGAGAATCAAAAGAGACAGCATCCACTAGTCATCTATTAGCAACATCAACTAATAAACCATGAGCACATAGGAAATCTGCACCCAAAATGGGAAAGGCACATGCAGCTGTAACAAAATTCCAATGAAAGTTGCGCCCATGCAAACTTATTGTCAGAGTCCGTTCACCAAATGTCCCGATGTCTGATCCATTGGTGGCCGCCAGCTCAGGACCACTATGTCCTGCCACCCTGTCTGTGTTGAATGGCAGGATGAGGCTCTTCTGGGAGCTGGAGTCCACCAGAAACCATCTCCCTGAACGTGTGTCTGTGATATATAGCAGCTTGTCTCTGTCGCCAGCGGCCACAGCTGCTACTGACTGCTGGCTTTGGCGTTTCCCGACTGCTTGAATTGGCACAGTGGCAAGCATCGCCATGCGTCCGATCTGAAGCAGCGATGATAGTGGTAGATCGCCTCCTTCTTATGTCTTCTGGTGTCTGCTCCAGCCACCACCAACGGCTCCTCAATCTTGCTGGCAACCCTCCGGTGCCACTGCGTTCACCACGAAGGTTCTGGTCGCAAAGATGATGCGATCCGTTTCCTGCGCTAGTGCACGGTAGTTCCTCGTCGCCATCCAACAGGCCATGGTTTGCAAATTACAGCTACCCACCAGTAAAGTTCCGACACCTTTAACGGTCTCGGCGGTCTCAGGCAGCAGTATCATGGGGATTACCAAACAGACTGTGAGCCCATTTCGGTCATTCTGTCCGGTAATCATCATGAGACTATTCAGTTTTACATCCTGCCTCATTCTACCACCACCATGATCCTGGGGTATCCATGGCTCTGTTTACACAGCCCGATTATTAACTGGAATCAGGGCTCCATTTCTTCTTGGAGTCCCTTTTGTTTGTCATTGTGTCTCCAATCGGCGCATGCTCACCGTCGCTCCCTATCTCCTCCCCTCCAGCTGAGCCGGTGGATCTCAGCTCCGTGCCCGAGGTCTATCATGACTTAGGGGACGTCTTTAGCAAGTCCAGGGCCCTATCTTTACCACCTCACTGGGCAATGACTACACTATTGACCTCCTCCCGGGCGCGCAACTGCCATCCAGCTGGCTCTACAGTTTATCTGGGCTGGAGAGGGAGACGATGGAGACTTACATAAAGGATTCCCTCAGCACCGCTAGCCAACCGGTTATTGTCTGGACCAATCATAAAAATTTAGAATACCTTCAATCGGCCAGACGGTTAAATTTTCAGCAGGCTCGGTGGGCCCTGTTCTTTAATAGGCTCAGTCTTTCCATCTCGTATCGACCAGGGTCCCGTAATGCCAAGGCTGACGCTCTCTCACGCCAGTTTTCTCCCAACTCCTCCTCCTATACCTCCTCCTCCGCAGCTGCTGCGTCTCCCCGGGAGACTGTTCTCACCCCATCCTGCTTCCTCAGGGCACTCTTGTGGGAGATTGAGCAGAGGGTCCAGCAGGCACGGTCATCTGAGCCCATCCCAGAGGGAGGCCCTCCAGACCAGCTGTATGTCCCCTTGGCGCTACAGGGTGAAGTCATCAAGTGGGGCCACACCAGTTTTTTTTGTTTTTTTTTTTTGCCTGCCACCCCGGAATCTCTAGGACTGCTGAACTACCCCGGCGAGTGTTTTGGTGGCCCGTGCTCGGGAGGGATGTGAGGGAGTTTGTTAAGGCCTGCCATATTTGTGCAGTCAACAAGGCGGACTCTTCTCCACCTGCTGGCCTCCTCCATCCCCTCCCGGTGCCAAGCCGATCATAGTCGCACATAGTGTTGGATTTCGTCACGGGCCTCCCTCCATCCCAAGGGAATACTGTCATCCTCACTGTGGTCGACCAGTTCTCCAAGGCCGTCCATCTGGTCCCGCTGCGCAAGTTGCTGTCTGCTGCGGAGATGGCCGACTTACTGACGCAGCATGTAATCCGGCTGCACGGTATCCCTGTGGACATCGTCTCGGACCGGGGACCTCAGTTTATGTCCCAGGTATGGAGGGCGTTCTGTCGCTTCCTGGGTGCCTCTGCCAGCTTGACATCTGGCTACCATCCTCAAAGTAACGGTCAGGTTGAGTGTGCTAATCAGTCTCTGGAGGCCACCATCAGGTGCGTAGCATCCCAGAATCCATTCACCTGGAGTTCCCACCTGACCTGGGTGGAGTATTTCCTCAACTCCGCTGTGTCTGCTTCCACTGGACTTATGCCGTTCGAGGCCTCCATGGGCTACACGCCTTGTGGAGCTACACATGTGCCGGTGGTGCCATCTGTGGAGGGCCACTAGAGCTGCCCTCCTATGCTCTGCAGAGTGCCATCAACAGTACGCCAATCACAGACACTCACTGGCACCCAAGTACATGGTCGGTCAGAAGGTGTGGCTGTCCACTGATCAGGTCCTGCTGAAGACGGAGTCCCGGAAACTCTCCCCCCATTATCTGGGACCATTTACCATCAACCAGCTGATCAACGACGTGACCATTCCGTGGGACCTGCCACCCTTGATGTGAATCCATCCCACCTTCCACGTCTCCTGCATCAAGCCCTTCTCCACTAGTCCTCTCTGCCCTCCTCCAGACCCCCCCCCCTTGGCCCCCCGGTTCATCAGTGGTCAGACGGCGTACACGGTGGAGAGTATGCTGGACATCCATCGACGGGGTCGGGGGTACCAATACCTCGTCCATTGGGAGGGTTACGGTCCGGAGGAGAGGTCCTGGGTCCCCGGTTCTCGCATCTTGGATAAGCAGTTAGTGCGGGCATTTCACCAGGCCCAACAACGTAAGTCCAGTGGGACTCCAGAAGGCATCGCTTGAGGGGGGGCACTGTGATGGTCGAGCGAGCGTGCTCCCCCTCCCCTCCTGTCTGTTTGCTCGGCTCCAGAGAATCGGACACACCTTCGTGATTACACACCTGCTGCGTCCTGATGATCAGCGTATTTAAGAGCCAGTGTGTGGAGCAGCCACCGCTGGATCATTAGGTTTGCTATAACCACACAAACTGCCCTTAGCTTGTTATTCTGTCCATACCTGTCCTACCCATTTGTCCTCCCGTCTCTCCAGGTTTGCTGCCCACCTCTGCAGTGTGTCTTCCGGAGCTGATCACATTCACCTGACCGTTGAAGACGCCGGACAAATCCACCCAGGTCGACCCCTTTCCCGTTTTCCCTGGTCCACATCGGAGTTTCATGCCGGGCTCTGCTGTTGAGTAAGTGTGCTTCTCACATTCTCTCCTCATTTGGGAGATCATCTCTGTCTGCTCTTTCCCCTGTAGGCAGCGTGCGCTCCAGCGGGCACCAATTTGTGTGAAATGTAATTGTGCGTTTTTGTGTTTCATTTTCCTTAAGTTCTGCACCTTTATTTACTGTTGTGTATTTATTTTCATTTTTATAATAAACTGGTGTGCTTTTACTTCTGAGTCTGAGTGTTTGTTCTGGGAGCCCAGTGTTTGAGCCTCGCTTGCCTGAATCATGACACTGGCAGCTCCATCTTCAACACCCTTTGTCCAATATATCCACTATCCCTCCTCTGCACATGTCCAAACCATCTCAGCCTTGCCTCTCTTACTTGGTCTCCAAACCGTTCAACCTGAGCTGTTCCTCTGACATACTCATTTCTAATCTTGTCCCTCCTAGTCACTCACAATGAAAATCTTAGCATCTTCAACTCTGCCACCTCCAGCTCCACCTCATGTCTTTTTGTCAGTGCCACCTTCTCCAAACCATACATCATAGTAGGTCTCACTACCGTCTTGTAAATCTTCCCTTTCATCTTGCTGCTACCCTTCTGTCACAAACCACCCCTGACACTTGTCTCACAATGTGTGTATATTGAAAATATTAACTTTATAGTTTTTAACTGGATTTTTTTTTTTTACTTTTTCACGATATTGTAATGTATTCCACATTCACATGTATTGCACATGCACATTCACCAACCATAATGCTCCGCATTTGTGTGTCTATATATATATATATATACACAGTATATATATATATATATATATATATATATATATATATATATATATATATATATATATATATACTGTATATATATGTACATATGTTTACTAGCTGTTCTTGTTTTTTCTTGCCTTCTGATTGTTGCTTTGAGTGTTGCTATCCCTGTGCTGTTGCAATCCTGGAATTTCCCCATTGTGGGACTAATAAAGGCTTATCTTATCTTATCTTATTGAGATACACTAGTAAGAGGGAAACAATGGGGCTTTGCTGTCCACATCTGCAACTGAAACAGGATTTTCCACAATAAATGTTAACTCTAAATTCAGGGAACAAAGTTTTCAGTAAGAAAGATAAAAATTCTCTGCATCTTGAGATCTGCTGCAGGTGTTTCAGGAGGTGCAGGAGAATCCTGTGCTGTCACTTTAGCTGCAGTCACTTTCACCATTACACCTAATTCACTTTTATTAATGTGAATGCACAAATTCCAAACAATTCTTAATTTTTAAATCAAATATGTAATATTTTGCTTGAGAAAGTGACTTTTGGGTGAATGTCTCTCTTCACTGCTGCTTCAAATGACAGGCACTGCTAAAATATGTGGTATGAATTATCTGCACAGCACTCTGGAACACAGAGACAGAGAAAGACAGAGACGTGAAGAATATTTTCACAAAATGTTACTCAGTAATTGTGTTGTCTATTATTTTCCTGTTTTTCAGGCTTTTGAAGCAGCACTGTTCCATGCTATCACAGGGCTGATGGAAGTGTAATGAAGTGTGGAGGAACGATGCCAACTTCAGCAGAAATGCCTGTGGTTCTGCCTTCCAGCCCAACACTAACAGCACAGCAGACAAACGACACAGATGAAAACTAACCAGGGAGTTTAAATCATTTTTTTAAAGTGGAGACATGCTCCCTGTGCGTCACATAATCTCATCCACTAAGGGGTGTATGTGTTCTCTATGGGGGGTCCATTAATAAAATATGACTGTATCATATAATGGACTCATCTGCCAAATTACAGGAGACAAGCGGTATCTTATTAGGGGGATTGAAGGGGAGGTCTGTGCCTGTGTGTGTCTATGTGTGAGAGAAAAATGGAGACTAAATAGGGAGATTAAGTAGCATATGCTCATCAAAAAGGCACATTACCTAAGTGTTGGTGTCATTAAAAAGACTCGAGCAGAGTCAGTCTGCTAACAAAGGCTCTAACTGTGACCAAGGAGATAGGAGATGGGTGGAATGTAGTAGCATGGAGAAAAAAAATACTTATTCTGAAAAAAATATTTATCTATTTCAGGGGCTGCTCATCCTAAATTTGCACATATGTATGCAGGTGCTTTTTCCACTCATGCTTATACACAACTCACACACAAAACGGGCACCAGATCAAACTGCTGTGAGTCAGACTGTCACCGTGGCAACAGTGGCCAGTTCCATGCAGAACAGTCATCTCTCTCTCTCTCTCTCTCTCTCTTCCTCCCCCCCCCCCGCCCCCCGCACACATGCACGCACGCACAATGGCATTCAGCTACAGTAATTCCTGCACTGATCTCTCAAGTGGATCAATGAATAAAGCACTGCAGGTGTGTTGCATTGACTCCTTCGGGCCATAGTGCAGATCCTTCAGATCTTAATAAAAAAAAAAAAAAGAAGCATTTCACCTTCCCTCTTCTCAAACCAGGCTTGTGTAGCTGTCATATTTTGTGATTTAACTGCAAAGAGATAGGTGTTCCTCCCCATCTCATGGATGTGACATGGAGGGTTTTAGGGGCTGGATTCGCACTGATACATTTCACCACCAGATGGTGTCTCCTGTCAATGCAGAGGAGAGAAAAACACGAGGGAGGAGGTGCTGTAGAGACTGTTCAATCCATCTTCATAAGCACAACCAATAGTCACCCTTTGAAAACACCAACAGAGATAAATTGACGGGATGTTTGGTTACGGCAGATTTCCTAGTTAGTTGGCCAGGGCTGCAGAACTATCTGCTGTAAATTTATGAATCTGTCAGTTGTTTGTTGTCTGTGTGGCTTTGGATGTGCTTCAAACATTCACTGATATGCATTAGCATTTCCTCTTGCTCATTACTGACAAACCCATCCATGAGAAGGTGAAATCACTTTTAACAATTCACTTGCTTTCTATACATAGGAGGTAGTTATTAAAGGACAAAAGTTTTGGGCCACATGTCTTAATCATTAAGTGAATTTACAAACAAATTCCTGTTAAGTTGGGATGTTGTGTAAAACGTAAATAAAATCAGAATACAATGATTTGCAAATCATTTTCAACCTATCTTCAACTGAATACACTACAAAGACAAAATATTTAACATTCAAACAGATAAACCTTATTGTTCTTTGCAAATATTCACTTATTTTGAATTTGACACCTGTAACACATTCCAAAAAAGCTGGAACAGGGGCAAGAAAAGACTGGTAAAGCTGAGCAATGCTCAAAAAACACCTTTTTGTAACATTCCACAGGTGAACAGGTTAATTGGAGCAAGGAGAGTGGCTTGATTTGGTATTTTTTATTTATTTTATTTATTTTACCTTCATTTAACCAGGAGGTCCCACTGAGATCAGAGATCTCATGGATTGTCACCTTATCATGGTGGTTTGAGTGCCCTTGTGATCCCAGGAGCTATGTTGTTCAGGGCAATTTGTCTCTGGTAGGGTCACCCAAGATAAACTGGTCCTGGTTGAAGGGCCAGACTGAGAACAATCCAAAAGACTCTCATGATGAATGCTCGAACAAGGATTCAGTGTACCCCACCCGGTATGGGGTTACCGGGGCCCCACCCTGGAGCCAGACCTGGGGGAGGGGCTCGATGGCTAGTGCCTGGTGGCCGGGTTTCTGCTCATGGGACCCGGCCGGGCTGAGCCTGAAGGAGTTACATGGGTCCGCCCTCCAATGGGCTCACCACCTGCAGAAGGGACCATGGGGATCCAGTGCTATGTGGATCAGGTGGCGGTCGAAGGCAGAGACCTTGGCGGTCTGATGCCAGGCTTCCTAAACCGGCTTTTGGGACATGGAATGTCACCTCTCTGGTGGGGAAAGAGCCTGGGCTGGTGCATGAGGTTGAGAGATATCGGCTAGATATAGTCAGCCTCACCTCATCACACAGCTGTGGTTCTGGAACCAGTCTCCTGGAAAGGGGCTGGCACTTGGCCTACTCTGGAGCTGTCCCGGGTGAGAGGCGACGAGTAGGGATGGGTATTTTTGTATCCCCCCCACCTTGCTGCCTCTATATTACTGCTACTGTAATTCCCCAGTTTGGGATCAATAAAGTACATCTATCTATCTATCTATCTATCCATCCATCCATCCATCCATCCATCTCTCTATCTATCTATCTTGAAATTTTCCCCGGTGGATGAAAGGGTTGTTTCTCTGCGCCTTCGGGTTGGGAAACGGCTTCTGACCCTGATTTGTGCCTACACTCCAGATGATGGTTCAGAGTACCCACCTGCATAAGGGTGTCCATATGTGCACCTGGCACCAGGACACCCTCGGTCACAGGTCGATGATCGATTTTGTTATCATGTCATAAGTCGTGCAACCATATGTCTTGGACACTCGGATAAAGAGAGGTGCAGAGCTGTCAACTGATCATCACCTGGTGGTGAGTTGGATCTCATGGCAGGGGAGAATGCCATTCAGACCTGGTAGACCCAAACGTATAGTGAGGGTGTGCTGGGAACGTCTGGCTGAGGCCTCTGTCTGGGAGGTCTTCAACCCCCACCTCTGGAAGAACTTGGGCCACATTCCAAGGGAGTCTAGAGACATGAGTCTGAATGGGCCATGTTCTCCACCTCCATTGTTGAAGCGGCTGCCCAGAGCTGCGGCCACAAGGTCATTGGTACATCTTGTGGTGGCAACCCCCGAACCAAGTGGTGGACACCAGTGGTGAGGGGGTTCATTAAGCTGAAGAAGGAGTCCGATTGAGCTTTGTTGGCTTGTGGGACTCCCGAAGCAGCTGAAGTGTATCGGCAGGCCAAGCATAGTGCAGCTCAGGTAGTTGCTGAAGCAAAAACTCGGGTATGGGAGGAGTTCAGTGAGGCCATGGAACAAGACTTTCGGTCAGCCTCGAAGAGATTCTGGCAAACTGTCCGGTGGCTCAGGAAGGGGAAGCAGCTCGCTGTCCACACTGTGTATGGTGCGGATGGGGTGCTGCTGACTTCGACTGGGGATATTGTTGGGCGGTGGAATGAATACTTCGAGGATCTCCTCAATCCCACAGACATGCCTTCCACAGAGGAAGCAGGGCTTGTGGACAAGGGGGACAACTTGCCCATCACAGGGGTTGAGGTTGCCAAAGTGGTTAACTTTGGCAACCCCTTTCAACCCCTACAGTTGAAAGTGCTATGAGATGACTGTTGTTGTGAAATGGTGCTATATAAATAAAGTTGAATTGGCCGTATGGCGACAGGAATGCTTAAAGGGTGGTCAAGGCCCCCCCCTAGTGGTCAAGAGTGGTAAAAAAATATCAATAAAATAGTTCAGATTTCCAAGACTATAACTTGAAAGTTACAATAGATAATGGCTCACTGTCAATTAAAAAGATGTAGAATATGATCCAAAGTTTCAGATAGGAATAAATTTATGCATCTAATTTGCATAATGTCGCGGCAGCTATATAAATTACATAATTCAGTCAAAAGTGGACTTTGGACACATTTACACAAAAAATGGTCCGTTTTTTTGACACCGATTTGTCTACAGGGGTATGTTTTTTTACCTAATCTTCAAAGTGTATGAACCAGAAAATCAATAAAATGTCAAAAAAAACATATATTTGTCTTACCTGTTGCTGGGTGGGGGGGCTCGCTTGCCCACGTGACCGGTCCGTTTTCGTCCAGCGTTGCCAATGTTTCGCGTTTACTTAGTAATTTACACCTGCTTACACATCTACAAACCCTGATGATTATCCCATATGAATTTTGTTTGTATTACACGGCTATTTTTTCTGTTTGGTGCATTTTTCCTGTGGGAATTCAGCCGCTCGCGGGCGCCACCATCTTGGTAATGGGAGCTCAGTTTTTTGACCATTGTGGTCAATGTATTGCGTTTACTTAGTAATTTACATCCGCTTCCACATCTACAAACTCTTATGATTATCCCACGTGAATTTCATTTGTACTACACAGCTATTTTCCCCGTTTCATGCAGTTTCAGTCATCATTGCTGCCGTGATGACCGATCATGAAGGCATCCACATTGGTGCTGTGAGCTCAAAGCAGAAAAAGGAATAATAATAATAATAATGAGGATTTCTTCTTCTTTGCTGTATTCCATGTCAGCCATGATTCCTTCGGCGCATGTCTGCCACCTTCTAAACTGTCAGATCAATACAGATTAGTACAAATTCTCAGTATAGCTGGGGGACGTCAATAAGTTGACCGGTGCAGTTGCTGCGCTGTGCCACTGGGGGTGACCCGTCCATTTAATCTGGGCAGTTAAAGGGTTAAAAAGCTCCTTGGTGGCCGGGCCCCGAGAGTGGACAAGATTCACTCTGAGTACCTCAAGGCCCTGGGTGTTGTAGGGCTGTCATGGTTGACACGCCTCTGCAACATCGCATGGAGGCCGGGAACAGTGCCTTTGGCATGGCAAACAGGGGTGGTGGTTCCTCTCTTCAAGAAAGGGGAACGGAGGGTGTGCTCCAACTTTAGAGAGATCACACTCCTCAGTCTCCTTGGGAAGGTCTATGCTAAGGTACTGGAGAGGACAGTCTGGCCGTTGGTTGAACCTCGGATTCAGGAAGAGCCATGTGGTTTTTGTCCTGGTCGTGGCACATCAGACCAACTCTTTACCCTCTCGAGAATCCTTGAGGGTTCGTGGGAGTTTGCATCAGTTTACATGTTTTGTGGACTTGGAGAAGGCATTTGACCCCGTCCCTCATGGTTTTTTGTGGGGGGTACTTCGGGAGTATGGGGTATCGGTCTTGTTTTTACGAGCTATCCGGTCTCTATACGACCATTGTGACAGTTTGGTTCATATTGCCAACACTCCATCAGACTCACTCCCAGTGAGAGTTGGACTCCACCAGGGCTGCCCTTTGTCACCGATCCTGTTCACAATTTTCATGGCCAGGCACAGCCAGGGAATGGAGGGTGTCATGCTTGGTGACCACAGGATCTCGTCTTTGTTGTTTGCAGATGGCGTTGTCCTGTTGGCTTCATCCAGCAATGACCTACAGGTCTTACTGGGACGGTTTGCCGCTGAGTGTGAAGCGGCTGGGATGACAATCAGCACCTCCAAGTCCGAGTCCATGGTCCTCAGCAGGAAAAAGGTGGATTATCCTCTCCGGGTTGGGGACAACCTCCTTCCCCAAGTGAAGAAGTTTAAGTATCTTAGAAACGAGAGCAGTGAGAGGAAGAACGGAGACAGGGAGATGGCAAGCCAAAATGCCACTTATGTGGGCTGAACAGGAGAACCTAGTTTGAGGGGAGAGACAAACCAGCAGGATGAAGCAGGTTGTGGGATAGAATGGAATGAGCCGATGGTGCCTGACCGGGTGGAGAATGGTTGCAGCTGAGTGTGGATGAAGAGGCAGGTGAGCCCATGCAGTCCCCGAAGACACACCTGCACAGATGGCAGCAACCTGAGAACAAAGAAAGAGAAAGGTGAGTGCGTAAACTTCATCGTTAACATGAACAATACTTGCTATGTTTTACTGCGGGGCAGTATACCCAAACGAGCCAGCGCTGAGGCACTGAAGAGATGGTCCTAATAAGTGCTGGCTGAGCAGAGGCAGCAGGTGTGTCCAATCTCCCAGGTGCATTGACTACCTGAGGACGGAAACAACGGGAAGGAGGGGGCGTGCGCTCACCAGACCATGACAGTGCCCCCCCCCCCCAAGGAGCAGGTCCTGGCAGTCCACTAGGCTTCTTTGGGTGGGCTCGATGGTAGGCCCGGACCATCCCCTTGTCATGGAAGTGTGACTTGGGGATCCACAAACGTTCTTCCGGCCGTAGCCCTCCCAGTGGACCAGGTACTGCAGACCCCGACCCCGACGGCGAACGTCCAGGATCCGCTGGACAGTGAAGGTGGTGTGGTCATCGGGCATCCGGGGAGGAGGAGGCGGCTTCGCGGGAGGACAAAGGGGGCTGACAGAGAGAGGCTTGATGTTCGAGACGTGAAAGGCTGGGTGCACTCGCAGGGTCCATGGGAGCTTCAGTTGGACCATGGCATCGCTGATCACCCTGGTGGTGGGGTAGGGTTCCAAAAAGCGAGGGGACAGCTTCTTAGAGTTCATCTTCAGAGGGATCTGGTCTGCCGCCAGCCAGACTTGTTCCCCCACGGCGTACTTGGGGGCAGGGACCCGCTTCCGGTCGGCCACCCAGCGATTACGTTTGGACGAGTGGGTGAGGGTGGCACGGGTGGACCTCCAGATGCGGCAACAGTGGCGAACACGGTCCCCCATGGACGGCACCATGACCTCTCTCTCGGCCAAGGGCAGCAGAGGAGGGGTGTATCCCATCAAGGCCTTGAAAGGGGTTAGCCTTGTGGTGGTGGAGATGGCCAAGTTATGGGGGTACTCCACCCAGGTCAGGTGTGTGCTCCAGGTAGACGGGTTCTCGGCTGCCATACACCTGAGGGTGGCCTCCAAGGACTGGCTGGTGCGCTCAGCCTGCCTGTTGCTCTGTGGGTGATGTCCTGAAGTGAGGCTGACGGTGATCCCCAGTGTGCGACAAAAGGACTTCCAGACTTGGGACGTGAAATGGGGGCCCCAGTCAGACATGATGTCGCAGGGAATGCCGTGCAGATGGATAACATGGGAGGTGAGTAGCTCGGTAGTCTCTGAGGCAGAGGGAAATTTAGGCAGGGCAACCAGGTGAACGGCCTTGGAGAAGCGGTCAATGAGGGTGAGAATGACCGACTTTCCATGGGAGGGAGGGAGTCCAGTGACAAAACTGAGGGCGATGTGGGACCAAGGGCGACCAGGGACAGGTAGGGGGTGCAGGAGACCAGCAGGGGGCGATGAGTCTGCCTTGCCTCGGACACAGGTTTGGTACGCCTTGACGTATTCCTGCACGTCCCGCTGCAGCGTGGGCCACCAGAACACCCGCTGGACAAGATTGATGGTGCGGGCGATCCCAGGGTTGCAGGCAAAGCAGCTGGTGTGGCCCCAATGGATGACGTCACTGTGGAAGGCGGCAGGAACGAACAGGCGGTTGTGGGGGCATCCCGCTGGTTTGGACTCCCGAGACTGGGCCTGACGGACCCTTCGCTCGATGTCCCAGGTAAGGGCTCTGAGGACACAGGAAGGAGGAACAGTTTGCTGGGGAAGGGACGGGGGGGTACCTGCTCGAAATCAAACTGGTGGGAGAGCACGTCTGGTTAGGTATTCCGAGAGTCAGGCCGATAGGTGATAGTGAAATTAAACCTATGGAAAAACAAGGCCCAGCAGGCCTACCTGGCATTGAGTCGGTGGGCCAAACGAAGATACTCTAGGTTTTTGTGGTCGGTCCACACGACTATGGGGTGAATGGCCCCTTCTAACCAATGTCTCCATTCCTCCAAAGCCAATTTAATGGCCAGGAGCTCTCTATCCCCTATGTTGTAATTCCTCTCAGCTAGCATAAGCCACTGAGAGAAAAATGCGTATGGGTGGAGCTTCTGGTCGGGGGATGAGCACTGTGAAAGGACGGTGCCCCCCCCCCCGAGTCGGAAGCATCCACCTCGAGGATAAATTGGAGCTGGGGGTCGACCTGTGCCAAGATGGGTGTATAAGAGAACAGACCTTTCAATTTAGCAAAGGCCTGTTCAGCTGCCTTGGACCAGCAAAATGGTACCTTAACAGAGGTCAGCTGTGTAAGAGGCTGTGCTACCCCACTGTAGTTCCGAATGAACCTGCAATAAAAATTTGCAAACCCTAGGAAGCGCTGAAGCTCCCTACAGGAGTGGGGTGTTGGCCAATCAAGCACAGCCAATCAAGCACTGTCAAGTCAAATTCTCTCGTATGTTATCAGTGATCTGTTAATGTACTTGGCAATAAATCTTTTTCTGATTCTGATTTCTGATTCTGACAGCCTTCACCTTGGCAGGGTCGGCAGTCAGCTCCCCTTCAGCCACTATGAAGCCCAAGAAGGAGGTGGAATTGGTGGAGAACTCACACTTCTTGGCTTTAACGTAGAGCGGGTTCTCTAAGAGCCGTTCTAAAACGGCCCTAACATGGACCTCATGTTCCTCTGGCGAGCGGGAAAAGATTAATATAGAATCCAAATAGACAAAAACAAACCGGTTAACCATATCGCGAAGGACATGTTAATGAGCTGCTGAAAGATGGCGGGGGCATTAGTGGGCCCAAACGGCATGACCAAATACTCAAATTGCCCCAAGTGAGTCTTAAATGCCATCTTCCACTCATCTCCCTCGCGTATACGGATTAAATGGTGCTATGAAATGGATGAAATCCTATTTAACCAACAGACAGCAATGTGTAATGGTAGTCTCCGGGGCTGTGCTCGTCTCGCCCTCCATGGCACATCTTGGGGTCACCAGTGTGGAGAAAGTATGCAGGCAAGGTAACGAGCTGAATGACACAAGACTTTATTCTTTCTCCATACCTACTGTGAAGCATGGGGGTGGAAACATCATGCTTTGGGGCTGTTTTTCTGCAAAGGGACCAGGACGACTGATCCATGTAAAGGAAAGAATAAATGGGGCCATGTATCGTGAGATTTTGAGTGAAAACCTCCTTCCATCAGCAAGGGCATTGAAGATGAAACGTGGCTGGGTCTTTCAGCATGACAATGATCCCAAACATACCGCCCGGGCAACGGAGTGGCTTCGTAAGAAGCATTTCAAGGTCCTGGAGTGGCCTAGCCAGTCTCCAGATCTCAACCCCATAGAAAATCTTTGGAGGGAGTTGAAAATCCATGTTGCCCAGCAACAGCCCCAAAACATCACTGCTCTAGAGGAAATCTGCATGGAGTAATGGGCCAAAATACCAGCAACAGTGTGTGAAAACCTTGTGAAGACTTACAGAAAACATTTGACCTCTGTCATTGCCAACAAAGGGTATATAACAAAGTATTGAGATGAACTTTTGTTATTGACAAAATACTTATTTTTCACCATAATTTGCAAATAAATTCTTTAAAAATCCTTCAATGTGATTTTCTGGATTTTTTTTTCTCATTTTGTCTCTCATAGTTGAGGTATACCTATGATGAAAATTGGAGACCTCTCTCATCTTTTAAGTGGGAGAATGTGCACAATTGGTGGCTGACTAAATACTTTTTTACCCCACTGTAGTTTTGATGGCTATCCCAGAGATTTTCTTCAGTGGGGGAAATGATTATTTGGTCCCTTGCTGAACGTGTAAGTTTACCCACTTACAAAGAAATGAAGAGTCCACAGCTCCCTCAGCAGCATCATAACAGTGTCTTCTGGAGTCAGAAGGCCACTTGCATTTTTCAGCGTCAGTCAGTCATTCAAACAGTTTTCATGCTATTTAAAAGTTTTTTTCCTGACGATCCAACCAATATGTTTTCTCTGACAACACCACATTTTACAAAGGACTAAGCTTTGCAATGTAGATTTCTTTTTTGATTTTGTACAAAAGCAAAACTTTCAACTTATGGCTATCACAGCACGTGGTTCAATTCAGTTGCCCGCACAGACAACATGAATTTTTTGGTCAGCCACCAAGCTCCAGAGTAGTTTCTGGTTAATATTTTGAAACAACGTTCATTCTCACAAAAAACAAACAAACAAACAAACAAAACAAAATGTGGTATATATTACTCATATATTCCATACCTGCATACGTTAGAGCATGTGGAAATGTTTGGAGCAACATATGCAAAGGAACTTCACACCTCCAAAAGGACAAAGGAATCTCACCGCCGTGTGAAGACCAACGACGTCACAGGACGCGGCGGCGACAGACTTGACACCTTCACCCCCTAAGGTGAGGAGAGGTTTTCCCATCACCTCCCAAGACGAAGGGAGGAGTTAACAGGACAATGGGGGGATTAAGATACGGAGATGTCGGCTTGTGTTTTGCATGTCTTTGATGTGTGCCTGTATTTAACCAGCGAGCTGGGCAGAAATCTCCCTCTTTTTGCCTTCTGCCAAGCTCTGCACCAGATGAGACAAGATAGAAGAGTTGTTCATTAAAGACTCTGTTTTTGATACAAAACCGCCTCATCATTTCCAGCTCTTCTACACTGGTGACCTTGACGCGAGTATGGACCGGAGGCGTTCTTCAAGCGACTCATCCGTGGCGACTCTGGCATACGCCACCGACAACGCAGACGAGGGAACAAGCGGACAGCTGTTTCCCCCGGCAGAGGGCACCGAGAGAGCTCAGCCGAGCTCCAGCACCGCCGTGAGAGCCGAGGCAACGCACTCTCACCCGGCGGGCACAACAGTGATGATGTGTGCGAACGCTGTCGCTGTCAAACTGCCAGATTTCTGGCGAGAAGACCCGGCCTCTTGGTTTCATCAAGCTGAAGCCCAGTTCTTACTGGCGGGCATCACGGCAGACGATACTAAATTCTACCATATCGTCTCCAAACTCGACTCCGCCACTTCGAGGTGTGTGCGGAGCTTGATCCAGCGACCACTGGCCCGGGACAAGTATGAGACACTCAAGGCGACCATCGTGGCGAATTATGTCCCATCAGCGGAGGAAAGAGCCGAAAAGATCCTGGCAGTCTACGGCCACAGAGGGGGCAATCCAAAGACCCTCATGGAGGATTTGCTGCAGCTCAAGGAGGAGGATAATGATAATTTCCTCTTCTAATTTATTTTTCTCAGCACGCTACCACCACACACGAGAGGGACACTCGCCAGTATGAAGTGCAACAATCATCAGGACTTCCGCACACTGGCCAACGAGGCTTATCGGCTCGTCAACGCCTGCAGAGAACTGACACCCACAGCGGCATCCGCAGACCTCAAGACTGACGCCCCGAACCTTGGAGAGCCACAACCCACGGAGCAGACTCAACCCACGGTGACAGCGGCACGGCCCAAGCGCAACAAACAGAATGACGTCTGTTATTATCACCACCGCTTCGCCGAGAAAGCCCAAAAATGTGTTCCTCCCTGCAAGTTTACGTTCGGGAAATGCCAAAGCCGAGGGCCGTTAACGGCAGCGGTTCTCGGCGAGAAAAACAAGCTGTTATACGTGACGGATGGACACACAGGCAAGCAGTTCCTCATCGACACGGGAGCTCAGCTGAGTTTCATCATGCCCTCCCACGCAGATCGAGCCATGGGCACCCGGGGCAATGGAGCAGTGGCAGCCAACGGTTCTGACATCGACACGTTCGGGGAAAAGAGCCTGCACCTCCTCATTCACGGCCGCAGCTACAGATGGACATTTGTTGTAGCGGCGGTGAGTTTTAACTTGTTAGGCGCTGATTTTCTATGTGCACATGGGTTATTAGTTGATCTAGCAAATAGGCACCTGGTTAATGCACTATCTTTTGCTTCTATTCCATGCTCAGCTCGAGTCTCTCCACCACCTGTGCAGGCCAACGTCACCACGGCAGGAGGTAAGTTTGAGCAACTCCTCACCCAATTTCCAGCACTCACAACCCCCAAATTCTCAGCCACTGTAGCCAAACACGGGGTTAAACACTTCATTCCAACAACGGGACCTCCCGTTTTTGCCAAAGCTCGCCGCTTAGACGCGGCCAAGCTCAACATAGCAAGGGACGAGTTTGCGGCTCTCGAAAAATTGGGCATTGTTAGACGCTCGAAGAGCCCTTGGGCTTCGCCACTTCACATGGTTCCGAACAACTCTACAGTTAAAAAACAACGATAAAGAACTAAAGCTAACACGCAGCATCATGTCTCAGTTACTATGGACTTTTTAAAAGAATTACCTTGGTTCTTTGGCTGGTTCTTGAAGGCGTCAGACACTTTGCACCATACTGCATCACCGGCATTAGGGCTACCAGATTCTGAAAAAATTAATTTGAAATAACAGTGTACTTACTTCTTTGAATAAGAATAGTTTTTTATCTTTTAAAATAACAAATGACACGTTGCACAGTGTTGACACAAACTCTGATTTTTTTAAAACTAGTATATTCACACAAAGTTGCATCACTATGATTAATGTGGTTAAAAAACATTCACTAGTTTCAAAAAAGAAACATTGAAACAAGTATTTATTGGGGAGAATTAAAAAAAAAACAACATTTTATTTAGTTGTACAGAAGCATTTTAGGATAAACTAATTTGCATTACCTTCCCTTAAACATTTATCGTTGAAAGGTAGTAGTAACTCCACCAGTTGTATACTTGTTTCTTTGCATAACACCATTTTAGAGACCTCTTTTTTTAAATCACACAAGTACATGTGTGAAGTACATTTACATGTCAGCCCAGAATCTTACTCGATGACTAACTTTTGATTTAGTTTATTCTTTTTCCATGTAACGTTTTTGTTGTTGTAGTAACACTAAAATATTTCACTAACCCATTTTTGGATAACAGATTTGTTGTAAACGAGTGATTTTGTCATGGCAGCCGCTGGGCCGTCATCATCCTCAACTGCGCACACACCGGCTGTTGGTAATCAACGGGCTTTAAAAGCCAGGATCTCAGACTGCTCTGCACGGAGTCGTCTGTCGCCTTTGCCTTGCAACGCGTCTAGGATACAACCTCAAGCCAGAGCCAGAACCAAGACGCCAAGCCACGTCATGTAAGAAACCTCTTCACTCATCCCTTCCTAGTGTTCTCCCCTGTGCACAGGTGGACCTCCCTGGCGGCAGACTTACCTCCCCAGCTGACGGGACGCCATCTCCTCCTCCTCGGAGTTCCTCCTCACCACCTCTGCGTCGAGCACCACGCGCACCACGCCACACCGACACACGGAGCCAGCAGGATTCTCTCTACGGCATCTGCAAATAAGCAGCACAAGCTTCAGCTTCCCCTTCATGTGAACTGTAATAATCCCCTGTGCTTGTGTGTTCCAGGGTTGCCAGGTCGCAGCAGGAATCACTCAGCTCCAGTGACCAGACAGCCACGCACTCACTCACTCATTCACACATTCAACACACATCACCTTAATTAATAAATAATTGTCTAACTATCTACTCGTGTCAGCGTCTGTCTCCTGGGTCCCTAATCATGTCAGATTTTTCTTTTCCTCTCGGTGGACTTGACAGACAAATATTCACAATTCTTGGTTTGGTTTCATAATAAATAAAAAATATAAGCAAGGCATTCGTATGGTAAAACATCGTACACGATATTTACCAATGGGTAAATTATTTTATTCAGTTTATTTCAAAAACTTTATAAATGTATTCACCGCAGCAAATTCTAATAAAAAAAATTATCTTTAAAAAATAAGGCCATGACTTTTACCTTCTTTTCTGAGTTTCTAAGTCAGACTTTTAAAAAAACTTTTAATAAAGCATTCGACGTGTTAGATAGTGCCATTTTACCATCTACATTAGAAAAATGCAGTATAAGAACCCACCCATCTACTCGACAAACACAGGGTCGTTCTTTCCAATGAACGGAGAGGGAGAGTCCTCCCCCTATAATGGTCTACAGGTGGGCCCCTACCATCGACCAATGAAACTACAAGGGTGGAGCCAGTGAAAATCATATAAATAAGTAGCCCAAAATAGGAAAAATGAAACAAACTTTGGGAAAAAGACAGGAAAATATTTCCACCATGACTAAGAGGTCGAGCAATCTTCAACTGATCAGCGAGACACCCGTTTCCTCCTTGCTACAGAGCGCTCTGGGATTAGCGCCGAAAAAGAGAATGTTGTATTTTTGGCGCATCCAGACCCCCGCGACCGGGAGTCTTCAGGAGGAGTGGCAATTAGAAGCCGGAGATAGATGGGGTTACGTGTTCAACTACGCAAGTAGCGAACTGTGTTTTTACCAGTTGGATGAAGGAGAAACTTTTGACCCGCTCTCCAGAAAAGCCACACTTTCAGCCGTGGACTGGAGCGTACTGCAAAACGTGATTTACCCCTATCTGAAAATAAGCGACGTACATCGCTAACAGACGGGAGTGGAAGACGAACCTGCTACAAAAGACCAACAGACACAGACACCTGTGCGTGTGAAACGAGAGCAGCCAACGGTATTCGTTACCGGAAGAGTGTTGGCTAGTAGTGTTTGGGAGACGAAGGCGTCCCCGTCTGGCAGGTGGTACTTCCGAGCCACGTGTCAGGTATCGACGGGTGACGCCCCATCCGAGGATGAATTCATCTTGCAGTATTTCAATTCTGAATGCGGTGTTTTCCAGACAGCGTTATGCTTACCTACATCGGCATGGGTCAAAATAGTTGACGAGAAAGGCGAAAAGCTCAAGGCCCTTTTCATTTCCAGCCATACCGCGAGAGATATGGTCATGGTGAAAAAAACCCTAGCTTTTCCAGATGATACCACTCCCACGATCTCCCACACCTAGCCCTGCCCCTCCTAACGATTTTAAAAGAAGACCGCCGACCACCCATCTAACCCCAAACCAAAATGGAGGCAAACCCACGTGTAACTCTCCAAGGGTGTTTTGAACGAAGCCTTTGGGAAGAATTATCGTCTTTGAAAATATCATGCGAGGATGACCACACGCCTTCACAAACACACTCTCCGGATACCGAGGGTCCACCTCAACCATCTTCACCCACCCTCCCTTCTGCAACGGAGCAGATCCATTCTATGGATGCCAAAGAATACGCCGCTGACCCTCCACACGGTTCTTCCTCTACAGGCCTTGACGTGGTTTTGAGGAAGGTGATCCAATACACACGGCGGATCATCTACCGCCCGTGTTTCTGGATATAGTAAAATGTGGGTTGATAAAATTTCTGGATGTTACCACCGGCAAATACGGAGAAGAAATATGCAGCGGTTGTCGGATCAACCACTCGGATCAAATCCGTCACGATTGCCTGGCGGAGTCAGAGTATTTCTTTCTGACCCACTTTGAAGAGATCACAAAATGACTGCGGAACAGGCGCTTCATTCTGGCACTCCAGAGACTGACCGAATTAAACTGCATGTATACTTGTATACAGGTGTACGTTGGAATTACAGACGCTTTCCTTCACAAACTTAGACATACACCATGCATCATCCCCAAGATTTCTGAGATTTCAGAAATGCTGTCCGCGGTCGATGGGAAAATGACTCATCATTTGCAAAGAGCTGAAGACTATTGGCAGGGTCGTCCGGATGGTGAGAACTTTTGGGAGGAGGATTTTGTGGGCGATCCTTACAACGAGAAGAGTTGTGATATGGATGGTGATACAGACTCTGACATCGATTCTGATGCAGAGTCAGAAAACACTGATGCTGAAATGTAATAAATGTTTTTTTAATTAAATCTGCATGCTTTAACTTAAACTGTCTTTGTTCCACAACCAATTGACTGCTGGGAATAAATAACTGCAACGTGTATCGCTGTGTAATTTGCTTTTTGGTAGTGTTTTTTTCACTCAAATGCATGGAGAATGTAGATGTGTGTAAAAAAATGTGTTTTCCAATATTGGAGGGTTTTTTTTTTTTGTTTTTGTCTAACCTTTTATCGTGATTGTAAGAACAAAATAAACCTGTTCCATTTACTGAAGTATGGATTAACTTCTGTGTTTGGTGGTGGGATGAGGTGTCCACATTTACTTGGACTTCTCGGTCTTCTTGGGCAGCAGCACAGCCTGGATGTTGGGCAGAACTCCACCCTGAGCGATGGTGACTCCTCCCAGCAGCTTGTTGAGCTCCTCGTCGTTGCGGACAGCCAGCTGCAGGTGACGGGGGATGATCCTGGTCTTCTTGTTGTCTCGGGCAGCGTTTCCAGCCAGCTCCAGGATCTCGGCGGTCAGGTACTCCAGCACGGCCGCCAGGTACACAGGAGCACCGGCACCCACGCGCTCAGCGTAGTTGCCTTTACGCAGCAGCCTGTGGACACGACCCACGGGGAACTGGAGTCCAGCCCTGGAGGATCGGGACTTGGCCTTAGCGCGGGCTTTACCGCCTGTCTTGCCTCTTCCACTCATGGTTTCACGATCTTTTTCTGCGAGTTAAAATCCATACTTCTTTTTTTTTTGGTCCCAATGAATCAAAAATGAAGAAATAGTTGAGAGTTTATTCACGGTGAAGCAATGATGTAACAAATAGGAGGGTTGAATAAACGCGTGAAATTTGTAAATTTCAATTTGTGGAAAACAGTTCCAGTCAACAGAAAGCATAATGGTGTGTGACACAACACGTGCGTGGTTATGGTAAATACATCATACTGAATAACCGCTGCTAAAAATATTGTGTGATCGTTTGCTTTCTAAATGCACCGTGCGAAATTACATTCGGCATTTTACGCTGATCGGTGATCAGCCTTTAATCCCACCCTGCTTTGGTAGAAAACTCGTCATAGCCTGTAGTTTGTGACACAGAGATCCCATCCGGCACCAAGAATATGATGTGCAGCGTGTGTCTAGAGGTGGTCCTGCAAAAGACGACTCCAAACGAACAGCGATTCGCCCTGTTACCCAACTGTAACCACTGTTACTGTCTGGAATGTATTCACAAATGGAGAAATACCACCCAGTTTGACAAGAAAATCATTGAGTATTTCTTCATGTTGGCTCAATGAAAATGCCTAAAATAATGAAAAATGTACGTTATAAAGACGATGTTTGTACATTCGATGCAGGAGTTGTCCCGAGTGTTGAGCTGACGCCGATTTTTATATACCGAGCGGACGTTGGGTACATACAAGACAAGGAGGAGAAACAAGCTCTCGTTGAGAAATACAAGAATGAGATGAGGTACGCGTGCATGCACACACACACACACACACATGGGCACACAAAACAGTCTCTGATGTACTTTGATGTTCCTTTCTCTTTTAGGAGAAAACCGTGCCTATACTTTGATGAAGCCCGAGGGAGATGTCATTATGGCGCCAACTGTTTTTATAAACATGCTTTTCCCAAAGGAATGCTGGAACTTCAACAAAGACAAAGCGGTATGAATCAGGTATACCTGCTAACAATACCGCTATGAAATGTACGTGATTCATAGAGTTTTTATTAGTAATTTATTTATTTTGAGAACAGATTTTGATCGTCCTTCCTCTTCTCCAGAACTCAACGCAAATATTCCTGAGGCACGTCTTCTTTTAGGAGAAAACTGTGCCGATACTTTGATGAACCCCGAGGGAGATGTCGTTATGGCGTCAACTGTTTTTATAAACACGCTTTTCCCAAAGGAATGCTGGAACTTCAACTCAATGCAAATACTCTTGAGGAAAATCTGTGATGAGTGGGGGAGTACCAAGTCCTTCGATCCTGGGGAGGTACTGCTCACAGTATTAGCTATGGACACGGACAACAAGGTGGCAGATTCGGAGGAAGAAACCGATTTGTTTTCACATTGATTTTTTTTTTTTTCTAGTAAACATCTTCTAACCCCAACACTGTTTCTATGTTTTTAAGCGAAGCATCTAACAATTTGGGAGACTCAACGTTTATAAAATACCTGATAAAAGTATTTAAGTGGTCAACATTGTTGTGTGTTTTGTACAAAGTTACTAAACAGTATTTGAGGTATTTTGTACCATGCTGGGTTTTTTTGTTGTTGTTGTTGTCGTGTATGATGTATTTACCATAACCGCGCATGTGTTGTGTCACACACAATTATGCTTTCTGTTGACTGGAACTGTCTTAAAAACTGTTTTCCACAAATTGAAATTTACAAATTTCACATGTTTATTCAACCCTCCTACTTGTTATATCGTTGTTTCACCATGAATAAACTCTCAACTATTTCTTCATTTTTAAATCATTTGGACCAAAAAAAGAAGTAATCCACACTTCAGTAAATGGAACAGGTTTATTTTGTTCTTACAATCACGGTAAAAGGTTAGACATAAACAAAAAAAAAAATCCAATATTGTAAAACACATTTTTTTACACACATCTACATTCTCCATGCATTCGAGTGAAAAAAAACACTACCTAAAAGCAAATTATACAGTGATACATGTTGCGATGATTTCATCCCAGCAGTCAGTTGGTTGTGGAACAAAGATAGTTTAAGTAAAAGCATGCAGATTTAATTTTAAAAAAAATTATTACATTTATGCATCAGTGTTTTCTGACTCTGCATCAGAATCGATATCAGAGTCTGTATCACTATCCATATCACAGCTCTTCTCGATGTCAGGATCGCCCACAAAATCCTCCTCCCAAAAGTTCTCACCATCCGGACAGCCTTGCCAATAGTCCTCAGTGCTTTGCAAATGATGAGCCATTTTCCCATCGCCCACAAAGAGCGTTTCTGAAATCTCAGAAAGCTTGGGGACGATGCATGGTGTATGTCTAAGTTCGTGAAGGAAAGCCTCTGTAATTCCGACGTACACCTGTATACAAGTATACATGCAGTTTAATTCGGTCAGTCTCTGGAGCGCCGGAATGAAGCGCCTGTTCTGCAGTCTTTTTGTGATCTCTTCAAGGTGGGTCAGAAAAAAATACTCTGACTCCACCGGGCAATCGTGACGGATTTGATCCGAGTGGTTGATCCGACAACCGCTGCATATTTCTTCTCCGTATTTGCCGGTGGTAACATCCAGAAATTTTATCAACCCAAATTTTACTATATCCAGAAACACGGGAGGTAGATGATCCGCCGTGTGTATTGGGTCACATTCCTCAAAAACCACATCGAGGCCTGTAGAGGAAGAACCGTGTGGAGGGTCAGCAGCGTATTCTTCGGCATCCATAGAACGGATCTGCTCCGTTGCAGAAGGGAGGGTGGGTGAAGACAGTTGAGGAGGACCCTCGGTATCTGGGGAGCGTGTTTGTGAAGGCATGTAGTCATTGTTATATCTTTCACCCATTACGTTACTCGATATAACAAATAATAACTCGGACCATCGACGTATCGTTAACGGTTTATTGGCGAGCAGCCACTCATAGCATACAGCCAACGACAACACACTCAACATACTACATTACCCATAATGCTTTGCACAAGACACTACGACGGGTGCCGTAGTAAACCAAAATACATGACATCTCCTCCCCTCTTACAATAAATGTCCTATAGGAGATATCAAGTGTCTGCTGCAATTCTTGTGTCTTTGTTTGTCTCTTTTTTTTTTCTTTTAATTATTATGCTACCTTAGGAGTGAGGGTAGACTACCTCATCCCATAACTGTACCCCTGGGGATTATTCTGCCCCATAAATGTGGGTCAGTTGCTATCTAGTCTAATAACTCAGACGGACAGGAGGTCGTCGCTCCCTGGTAGGGTATCAGCGCTCTGCAGGAACATGAGTCTGTGTTCTTTCTAATGTGGAGGTTGCTTCTGGTGCTGATGCAGAAGAAGATGTCACATCTCCAGCTGGAACTCCGGTCTCTGAAGTGGTTGAGTTCTGTACTGGTGTAGGTGGACAAAGTGGTGAGTTGGTGAGTGCATCGTTAGGATATCCAAGAGACGGTTCTGCAGGCGCTGGTGGTGTCTGCAGGAGTTGATCCACGTGCCTTTTCCAAACACTGTCCGTGGTTTGAACTGTATATGAGACTGGTCCAGTTTGTGCGATAACAGTTGCAGGAACCCACTTAGGTTCACCTCTGTAGTTCCTGGCCAGCACAGATTCTCCTGACGTGAACACTCTGTCCTTTGCCTGATGTCCTCTGTGCATACGATGCCATGGCTCCTGTGGGAACTCCCAGGGATGGAGAGGAGCCAATGGTGGGTTGTTCCGTACCTTGTGACAAGATGAACAGCTTTTGGCTATTTCTTCAATCTGCTTGTCAATGTTTGGCCACCAAAAATAGCTTCTCGCTATTTCTTTCATTCTCACGATTCCACTATGTCCTGCGTGAAGTTGCTGTAACACTTTTGTTCGACATGACAGGGGAACAATCACTCTCCTCCCCCACAGCAAACAACCCGACTGAACAGACAATTCTGTCCACTTCCCAAGGAAGGGCTTCAAGGTTGCGTCATCACCCGCAGGTTGTCCTTTAATGACCAAGTCCATGACTGCAGACAACACAGGGTCATTTCTAGTCCCCTTTTTCACCTGCACAGCTGAAACAGGTGCGTTTTCTACCTCTGTGAAGTAGAAGATGTCCACAGTGCTTGACTCTGGCTTCATGACAGGAAGTGGTAATCTGGATAACCCATCTGGATACCTGATGTCATAGGAGTGTCCTGACAACAGCAACGCCCACCTCTGCAGTCGGGACGCTGCAAGAGATGGTATTCCTGTGTATGGTCCAAGGATGGTTGTGAGAGGTCGGTGGTCAGTAAAAAGTGTAAACTTCCATCCATACAAGTACTGGTGGAATTTTCTGACACCAAACACAATGCTCAGAGCCTCTCTTTCTAGTTGAGCATAGTTAGCTTCTGCCTTGTTTAATGTCCTTGACGCAAAAGCGATTGGCTTTTCCTCACCGTCTAGCATTACGTGGGAAATCACCGCCCCTACGCCATAAGGAGAGGCGTCGCAGGCAAGCTGGATCGGAAGTGATGGGTTGAAGTGGGTCAGTACCTCTGATGCAGTCAGCGCATCCTTTGCCTTCTGAAAAGCTTCCTGACAGCTTGCTGTCCACCTCCATGCTTCCTCTTTGCGCAGCAGGTTATGCAGTGGTTTTAATAGTGATGCCAAGTTTGGTATGAAACGTCCATAATAGTTCAGCAGTCCTAAGAAAGACTTCAGCTGACTGACATTTTGGGGTGGAGGTGCATCCACAATGGCTGTGATTTTCGATGGTGCAGTGTGTAGTCCCTTAGCATCGATCACATGACCTAAGTATTCCACGGATGACTGGAAAAACTCGCATTTATCCTTGCGGATTCTCAATCCATACTCCTCCAGTCTCGTGAGAGTTGCATCCAAGTTGCGCAGATGCTCTTCATCATCTGCTCCTGTACACAGGATATCATCCAGGTAGCACTGCACTCCTGGTAATCCACTCAGGATTTGATCCATAGCTCGCTGAAAAAGTGCTGAAGCAGATGTGATGCCAAAAGGCAGTCTGCGGTATCTGAAGAGTCCTTTATAGATAGATTTGTTTATTTGACAGGGACAGTGCAATAAACATAGACAATTAATCAATGACAATCAATCTGATGTGTTGCACAGAGTGTATAGCTATTAGCTAATTTGCAACTCTTGTCCCTGGATGGGCTTTAGAAAGGAGAAACAAGTTAAGAAAAAAAAAAAAAAAAAGGAATACACAATAACCACATACATCAATGCAAAAAACATAAATACATTATAAATACATAATTATAAATATTATAAATATTATAAATACACAAATATAACAACCTGACACACATTTGCCTATTTCAGGCCTCCCTCCCTTCGTCACTCACTATATACAAACACATTCATTCCTTCCCTTCATTCACTCTCACCCTGCAGACAATCATTTCATACATGGGTACATTCTTGTTTATTTTTCAGCCAGTTTTTAACCTTTTTAGTGAATGTTTTAAAGTCTGTTATTATTTTAATTTCATTTGGCATTGTGTTCCAGATGTGACTGCCCTTTATAGAGAAAGCTATTTGTCCAAATGTGGTTCTGCGGTGGAATATTTTACAGTTATTGTTAACAGAACTCCTGGTGGCTCTGATGCTGTCCTGTCTTTGGATGAAACCAAGTGGCTCAGGTGCTGATTTATGGAAACATTTGAAAGTTAATTTCAGTAAACAGAGGTCAATGAAACTCTCAAAACTCAATAGGTTGTATTTTTTTAAAATATTACAGTGATGCCACCTAATGGGCTTTTTGTCCAAGATTTTTAGGGTTTGATTATATAATGAACCTATATGTCTTATTGTGGAAGGGGCTGCTTGAGCCCAGACTGTCAAACAGTATGATATATGAGAAAAAACCATAGAATGCATATACAGTACAGCAGGTTCGTAAGGTATGTAATATCTAATTAATTTAAAGCAGTTCAGATTTTTTTTTACTGTTTTTGAAATTTTCTTTATATGAAGATTAAATTTGAGTTGAGGATCTAGTACAACGCCAAGGTATTTGAATTCTGTAACTAAACTGATGTCATGATCATGTATATTAACTTTAAAACATTGCAGGTTATATTTTTTGATTGAAAAGCACATTGAAACTGTTTTCTGAAGGTTCAACAATAGATGGTTCCGGAGGAGCCACTCTTGGACATCAACCATACTTGTAGACAGTACATCTGCAGCCTGTGCTGGAGTCTTGGCAGCTGTGTAAATAACTGCATCATCTGCATAAAGTTGGCATGTTGCAGCAGAGCAGTGTAGCGGCAAGTCATTAATAAAAATGCTGAAAAGTAAAGGACCAAGAATGGACCCTTGTGGGATACCCATACGGTTATTTAAAAGTGAGGATTTATCCTGGTGAACTTTTACACACTGTTCTCTATTCTGGAGATAAGATGCAAACCAGTCTAATGTGTCTGGAGAGAAGTTAAAAGATACCATTTTGGATAAAAGCAAACTGTGGTTTACAGTATCGAAAGCCTTTTTGAGATCTAGAAAAACAGCTCCTACCACATTACCCCTGTCCAAGGACTGTTTGACATTTTCAATAAGGCAACAATTTGCTGTTTCTGTTGAGTATCCTGGTCTAAAACCAAATTGATGTGGATGAAGAAGTTGACTGTCTTGTAAGTAGTCTATCATCTGTGTAGCTACAACTTTTTCAAGAACCTTAGACAGGACTGGTAAAATAGAGATTGGGCGGTAATTGCATATATCGTCTTTACTGCCTGATTTATGAACTGGTATGACGACATGGGTGTGATATGGGTGTGATATGGGTGTTGATAGTCAGCATTTCACGTGACTGCTCGTCTACATCCATTTGTAAATAAGCCTGGTTGAGATCTATTTTGCTGAACTTTTGTCCCCCACTCAGCCCCGCAAATAAGTCATCAATCAGTGGAAGGGGATACTGCTCTGCTGTTAGTACAGGGTTTACTGTTACCTTAAAGTCTCCACAGGTCCGGATTCCTCCGTCCTTTTTGGGTACTGGAACTATGGGCGTGGCCCACTCACTGGTTGTCACAGGCTCCAGAACTCCATTCTTGACCAGAGCATCCAAGTCAGCCTCCACCTTTGGTCTGATGGCGTACGGCACTGGCCTGGCTTTCATGAACACTGGTTTACTGTCAGGTTTGACATGCAGCTTCACTATAATTTTTTTTATGCTGCCTAACTCATCACGAAAAACCTTTTTGTGCTTTTCTAGTATGGCCTGCAGCTGAGTGGAACTGTGTGACAGCTTCCTTACTTCTTGCCAGTCAAGTTGGATTTTCTTTAGCCACACACGCCCCATTATAGCTGGACAGTTATTCTTGGTAACATAAACTGGAAGCTCAGCAGTTTGGCCATTGTACTGAACAGTTACCTCTGTCATCCCTTTCATGGGCACTCGGTGTCCAGTATACGCCCTGAAGACGGTGTCTGAAGGTCGGAGTGGAAGATGTTTCAGAAACTTCTTGTAAATGCCATGCGACACAAGTGATGCCTTTGATCCGGTGTCTATCTGCATTTTAATAAAATGTCCCTCCACTTTTGGTTTAGTCCAAAAGCCTTCTGAGCCTTGATTCACATTCATAATCCGGACAGTATTTATTGCAGTTGACACCTCTTCCCCTGAGGAGTCGCTCACTCTGTCCTCGCCATGTTTAACTGTGTGAACATTTCTTTTCTTTTTGTATTTTACCATGTCACTTTTATTCCTTGTCTTTGGGCCTTTGTCTTTGCTCCTTTTGCTTCTACATGCCCGCTCCACGTGGCCTTTTTTTCCACAGTTGTTACAGTCCATCTCTTTGTACCAACAGTCATTAGGAAGTGTCACGCCGCGCCATTCATCAGCGGCGCCACCTGCTCACGCACCTGACAATCATCAGCGGCGAGGGATAAAGGCCGTCTCGCCCGGAGGCTCGGCCTGAAGCCGTCAGACTTCGTCCCTCACCGTTGTGAGCATACTTCCCTTCAGCGTCACCATTTTGGTAAGAAGATCGCTTACCTCTTTTCTTCAGTCTTCTCCCCTGTGCACAGGTGGATTCCCCAGCGGCGGACATCTCCACTCCATCGCCCAATCCTCGCTGCTGTACAGAGCTCTCCAGGTGGCTGTCTTCCGGGCTTCGCCCCCTTGTTGTGCCAGCTGTCCTGACCCACCAAGTAAGTCCTTCTCTCGCCATAAATCCCTCCTGTGTTGGTGTATGCCCGTCACCCTCTCCCTGTGCTCTCTCCATAGGGTTGCTCGGCTGTACGGTCACCTGTCTCTGTGCCTGGAGCAGACACCATCACCAACACATTTACATCCCGCAGACACGCACTCACTCACTCCTGCTGTTAATAAACTCTTTGAACTACTCTAAGCCTGTGTGTGTGCGTCTCCTGAGCCGTGCGTTATGTCAGTACGGCTTCAGCAGAGCGGCTCGGCGGACGGCGGGCTCGCACACCGGTTTTCCACTCTCGAGGCTAGAGTGGATCAAATAGCTTATCAACAACAGGTGATCTTTAATCAATTATTGAATTTAACTAACCGGTTGGGCCGCTTGGATCCTCAACAGCCGTTCCCCCCGGCTCGTCAGGGTGGCGTGGCTCCTGCTGTTCCAGCGGCCGTCCAGCCGGCTCCGGTGGCACCGGTTCGGCTCACACCGATTCCGACCCCCGCCCGCTTTAGCGGTAAGCTCGGCGGAGCGCGGGGGTTCATTATGCAGTGTGAGTCCGTGTTCCACCGTGTGCCCGGAGATTTTCCCTTGGATCACAGCCGGATTGGTTACATAGGGAATCTTCTGGAGGGGCGTGCGTTAACTTGGACCTACGCCGTAATGGCGAGGCCCAGTTATGCCACCCTCACCTATGACCAGTTCGTGAGGCGCTTTCTGGAGGTCTTTGACCATTCTCAAACCGAGACGGTCCAGGTCGATCGGCTCCTCGCTCTCCAGCAGGGAGGCCGGTCGGCAGCGGACTACTCGGTCGACTTCCGGGTAGCGGCGGAGGAATTGGGCTGGGAGGAACGCTCCCTCTGTGGCCTGTTCCTCCGCAGCCTCAATAGTGATCTGAGGGATGAACTGGCTGGACGGGATATCCCTGGGACGCTAGCGGAGCTGACATCCTTAGCGATAAGTTTGGATAACAGGCTGCGCGAGCGCTCCTCGGGGCGGAAGTCTTCTTCTTCTCGCCCTCGTGGAGTCCCGCCGCACCTGTTCCAAGCTCGCCCCCTGGCGGCGCCGCCAGCATTGTGCCCCGAGGAGTCGGAGCCGATGGTGACGGGCTGGACCAAGCTTTCCCCTGCGGAGAAACAACGCCGCCGTGAGTTGGGCCTCTGCATGTATTGCGGAGGTGACCAACACACTGTGGAGCGTTGCCCGCGGAAAGCCAGTCGGCGGGGTCCGCGAATCGCTGTAGGGAGCCTCGCGGATCCCAACCGGTTAGACTCTCTCACTCAATTAAAGCTGCCCATCCGTTTTTGCCACAATCCCACTGGGCACCTCACCCACGCACTGGTGGATTCGGGCGCAGAGGGCAGCTTCATTTCACAAGGCCTGGCAACCCGATTGGGCATCCGCTGTCAGGCATTAAAACACCCCATCTCCCTGGTCCATCTCTCCCGTGCCTCCCTTGGGAGAGTTTCTCACCAAACCATGCCTGTCCCAGTCATCATCTCAGGGAACCACCGGGAGGAGATGGTATTTTACGTCCTGCCCAACTCTGTGTCGCCCGTCATCCTGGGGTATCCCTGGCTACGCCTCCACAACCCTGTCCTGGACTGGAGGTCCGCTGGGGTATCGGCATGGAGTACCTTCTGTATGGGCACCTGCCTTCAGTCCGCTGCCTGCTCCCCATCCGCGGCTCCCCCTGTGGCGGATACAGCACCTCCGGACCTGTCACTGGTGCCTCCAGAATTTCACGACCTGGGTATGGTATTTAGCAAATCGAAAGCTATGTCTCTTCCCCCGCATCGACCATATGACTGTGCCATCAACCTCCGCCAGGGGGCTCCCCTGCCATCTGGTCGGCTCTACAGCCTGTCGGCGCCGGAGAAGGAGACCATGAATACATACCTGAAGGAATCTCTGAGCGCTGGGATTATTCGCCCATCGTCGTCACCCGTGGGGGCAGGGTTTTTCTTTGTCGGGAAAAAGGACGGATCCCTCCGCCCCTGCATAGACTACCGAGCGCTGAATGACATCACTGAGAGGGACCGTTACACCCTGCCCCTCATGGACACTGCCTTTCACTCCCTCCAGGGGGCGACCTGGTTTACCAAGCTGGATTTACGCAGCGCTTACCACCTCGTCCGGATCCGGGAGGGAGATGAATGGAAGACAGCCTTCCGTACCCCGAACGGCCACTTTGAGTATCTCGTCATGCCGTTCGGGCTGACCAACGCTCCTGCCGTCTTTCAGCGCCTCATTAATGACGTCCTCCGGGATTTCATCGGCCTTTTTGTGTTCGTCTACCTGGATGACATCCTTATCTTCTCCAGGTCCAGGGACGAGCACCAGGTCCATGTGAGGCGGGTCCTCCAAAGACTGCTGGAGAATCGTCTGTACGTGAAGGCTGAGAAATGCGAATTCTACGCTAGGACCACATCCTTCCTGGGATTCATCATCGCTCAAGATCAGGTGCTCCCAGACCCAGAGAAGGTGAAGGCGGTGGTGGAGTGGCCTACTCCCGCATCCCGGAAGCAGGTGCAACAGTTTGTTGGCTTCGCCAATTTTTACCGCCGCTTTGTCCCAAATTTCAGCTCGATCGTCGGACCGCTGACCCGCCTCACGTCCCCGAAGGTCCCGTTCCGGTGGACTGAAGAGGTCGCTGCTGCCTTTAGGGCGCTGAAGGCGGAGTTCTCCTCCTCCCGGGTCCTTCGCCAGGTCGACCCCGCGCTGCAGTGCATTGTGGAGGTGGACGCATCGGACACGGGAGTGGGAGCAGTGTTATCCCAGCGGTCACCTGACGATGGCGCCAAACGGCCGTGCGCCTTCTTCTCCCGGCGCCTGTCCCCGGCGGAGAGGAACTACGATGTGGGGGACAGAGAGCTCCTGGCCATTAAACTCGCCTTACAGGAGTGGCGCCACTGGCTAGAGGGGGCGGACCTGCCGTTTGTGGTCCTGACGGACCACAAGAACTTAGAGTATTTACGATCTGCCAAGCGCCTGAATGCCCGCCAGGCGCGCTGGTCTTTGTTCTTCGCCAGGTTCCGCTTCTCGATCACCTTCAGGCCGGGCTCCAAAAACGGCCTGCCTGACGCCCTCTCTAGGCAGTTCACCCCCGTGGAGGCTGAGGAGACGCCCCACACTATCCTGCCCAGGTCGTGCGTCCTCGGTGCCATCTCTTGGGACATTGAAGACAAGGTCCGGAAGGCGCAGGAGGTGGAACCTGATCCTGGCGGCGGACCGGAGGGAAGACTGTTCGTCCCATCTGCGGTCCGAGGAGAGGTCATCCACTGGCTCCACACCTCCCGGCTCACCTGTCATCCCGGCACCTCTCGGATGATCAGCCTCCTCCAACGGTCCTTTTGGTGGCCAGGCCTGTGGAGGGATGCAGCCCGCTACGCCCGGGCTTGCCCAATCTGTGCCACCAGCAAGTCGGGAAATGCCCCCCCAGCGGGTCTGCTCCAGCCTCTGCCCGTCCCCGGCAGGCCCTGGTCGCACATCGCACTGGACTTCGTCACCGGACTCCCCGTTTCCAACTCCTTTGACACCGTCCTGACCATTGTGGACCGTTTCTCCAAGGCGGCGCACTTCGTTCCCCTGCGAGGTCTCCCTACTGCCCTGGAGACGGCGGGCCTCCTCGTCCAACACGTGGTCAGGCTGCACGGGATTCCGGTGGACGTGGTCTCGGACCGGGGCCCCCAATTTTCATCCGAGGTTTGGAGATCCTTTTGTAACGCCATCGGAGCCAAGGTGAGCCTCTCCTCCGGCCATCACCCCCAGTCTAACGGGCAGTGTGAGAGGACCAATCAGGAGCTGGAGGCTGCGCTCCGCTGTGTTACTAGATCCAAGCCGACGTCCTGGAGCAACCATCTCGCCTGGGTGGAGTATGCCCACAACACCGCCCGCTCTTCTGCAACGGGGATGTCCCCCTTCAAGGCGTCCCTGGGTTACGACCCCCCGCTGTTTCCAGCGCAGGAGAACGAGGTGACTGTCCCCTCTGTTAGGGCGCACCTTAGGCAGTTCCGCTCCACCTGGGCTGCCGCGCGTCATGCGCTTTTACGCACGGCGGAGCGCAACAGGACCGTGGCGGACCGGCACAGAAGACCTGCCCCGGCGTACAGAGTTGGGCAACTCGTGTATGTGTCTACCCAGGACGTCACATTAAAAGGCGAGAGGAGGAAGCTGGCACAGCGATTCATGGGTCCCTTTCCCATCACCCGGATCATCAACCCGGTGGCTGTGCGCGTGGCTATTCCCCCCTCCCTCCGCATCCATTCCACTTTCCATGTGTCGAAGGTGAAACTGGCAGTCACTGACCCCCTTTGCCCTCCTCCTGCAGCGCAACCCGCGCCCCGGATGATTGGTGGCCATCCGGCCTGGTCCGTCTCCTCCATCCTGGACTCCCGGCGCCGAGGTCGTGGGTTGCAATACCTGGTGGACTGGGAGGGCTATGGGCCCGAGCATCGACAATGGGTGCCCCCGTCGTTTGTGTTGGACCCATCGCTCATCGCGGACTTCCACCGAGCGCACCCGGATAAGCCATCGCCAGGAGGCGCTGCTAGAGGGGGGAGTACTGTCACGCCGCGCCATTCATCAGCGGCGCCACCTGCTCACGCACCTGACAATCATCAGCGGCGAGGGATAAAGGCCGTCTCGCCCGGAGGCTCGGCCTGAAGCCGTCAGACTTCGTCCCTCACCGTTGTGAGCATACTTCCCTTCAGCGTCACCATTTTGGTAAGAAGATCGCTTACCTCTTTTCTTCAGTCTTCTCCCCTGTGCACAGGTGGATTCCCCAGCGGCGGACATCTCCACTCCATCGCCCAATCCTCGCTGCTGTACAGAGCTCTCCAGGTGGCTGTCTTCCGGGCTTCGCCCCCTTGTTGTGCCAGCTGTCCTGACCCACCAAGTAAGTCCTTCTCTCGCCATAAATCCCTCCTGTGTTGGTGTATGCCCGTCACCCTCTCCCTGTGCTCTCTCCATAGGGTTGCTCGGCTGTACGGTCACCTGTCTCTGTGCCTGGAGCAGACACCATCACCAACACATTTACATCCCGCAGACACGCACTCACTCACTCCTGCTGTTAATAAACTCTTTGAACTACTCTAAGCCTGTGTGTGTGCGTCTCCTGAGCCGTGCGTTATGTCAGGAAGGTGTCCCACCTTGCCACAGCGGAAACATGGACCTGTTGCATTGGTTTTACCACTGTTGAGTTTATGTACTCTGCCTGTAGCATGCAGTTGGTGTGCTTCTTTGGAAGCCATCTCCATCATCACACTAATGTTAATGGCTCTTTCAAGTGTCAAATCACTTTCTGTGAGTAACTTCTTCTGTGCTGCTTCATTTCGTAGTCCACACACAAGCCTGTCTCTTAATGTGTCATTTAAAACATCTTTAAATTCACAGTGTTCGGCTAACTTGCGTAGCGCTGCAACAAACATGTTAACAGACTCACCCTCTTCTTGGTTACGTCTGTGAAACCTGTATCTTTCTGCAATCACTAGAGGCTTGGGTGAGAAGTGGTGGGTCAGTGTGTCCACCAGCTCTTTATAGGTTTTAGAGCCTGGCTTTACTGGCTGTATGAGGTTACGTAGTAGGTTAAATGTCTTGGGACCCATCACACTCAGAAAAGTGGGCACTAACTTTTCATCCGTTATTCCATTTGCCACGACGAAATAGTCAAAGCGCTCTGTATAGGAGCTCCATTGCTCCGCGCTCTCATCAAAGGGCCCGATAGAGCCAATGACTCCAGCCATTTTAATACTCCTGGTTGAATGTCGCTCTTTCCCTCGCGGCTCCTTCTTGTAACGTCGTTTCTTCCCTCCGGCGTTACTCACGGAGTTTTTTGTTTTTTTTTTGTCCTTAACGGTTTCCACTGCTCCACTCCTCCCCGCTTAGCAGACAGCCCGCAGCATCCACCTCAGCACAGTGGTGCGGTATATCACCCTGTCAGCACGAAGTAGCGGCGGGAAAAAAAAAACGACAAAAAAAGTCTCCTCCGTCGCGGACTGCAGCGTCGGTCCAGACGTCCTCGTCGCCACTTTTTGTTATATCTTTCACCCGTTTAGTTACTTGATATAACAAATAATAACTCGGACCATACGACGTATCGTTAACGGTTTATTGGCGAGCAGCCACTCATAGCACACAGCCAACGACAACACACTCAACATACTACATTACCCATAATGCTTTGCACAAGACACTACGATGGGTGCCGTAGTAAACCAAAATACATGACAGTCATCCTCGCTCGATATTTTCAAAGACGATAATTCTTCCCAAGGGCTCCTTTCAAAACACCCTTGGAGAGTTACACGTGGGTTTGCCTCCATTTTGGTTTGGGGTTAGATGGGTGGTCGGCGGTCTTCTTTTAAAATCGTTAAAAGGGGCGGGGTTAGGTGCGGGAGGTTGCGGGAGTGGCATCATCTGGAAAAGCTAGGGTTTTTTTCACCATGACCATATCTCTCGCAGTACAGCTAGAAATGAAAAGGGCCTTGAGCTTTTCGCCTTTCTCGTCAACCATTTTGACCCATGCCGTTGTAGGTAAGCATAACGCTGTCTGGAACACATCGCATTTGGAATTGAAATACTGCAAGATGAATTCATCCTCAGATGGGGCATCACCCGTCGATACCTGACGCGTGGCTCAGAAGTACCACCTGCCAGACGGGGATGCCTTCGTCTCCCAAACACTACTAGCCAATGCTCTTCCGGTAACGAATACCGTTGGTTGCTCTCGTTTCACATGCACAGGTGTCTGTGTCTGTTGGCCTTTTGTAGCAGGTTCATCTTCCACTGTCGTCTGTTGGCGATGTACGCCGCTTGTTTTCAGAACGGGGTAAATCACATTTTGCAGTATGCTCCAGTCCACAGCCGAAAGTGTGGCTTTTCTGGAGAACGGGTCAGAAGTTTCTCCTTCATCCAACTGGTAAAAACACAGTTCGCTACTTGCGTAGTTGAACACGTAACCCCATCTAACTTCGGCTTCTAATTGCCACTCCTCCTGAAGATTCCCGGTCGCGGGGGTCTGGATGCGCCAAAAATACATTCTCTTTTTCAGCGCTAATCCCAGAGCGCTCTGTAGCAAGGTGGAGACAGGTGTCTCGCTGATCAGATGAAGATCGCTTGGCCTCTTAGTCATGGTGGAGATTTTTTCCCGAAGTTTGTTTCATTTTTCCTATTTTGAGCTACTTATTTATACGATTTTCACTGGCTCCACCCTTGTAGTTTCATTGGTCAATGGTAGAGGCCCACCTGTAGGCCGTTATAGGGGGAGGACTCTCCCTCTCCGTTCATCGGCTAGACCGACCCCACGTTTGTCGAGTAGATGGGTGAGTTCTTATACCGCATTTTTCTAATGTAGATGGTAAAATGGCACTATCTAACACACTGAATGCTTTATTAAAAATTTTTTAAAGGTCCGACTTAGAAACTTGGAAAAGAAGGTAAAAGCCATAGCCTTATTTTTTAAAGATAATGGGTTTTTTTATTAGAATTTGCTGTGGTAAATACATTTGTATTATATGATAAAGTTTTTGAAATAAATTGAATAAAATAATTTACCCGTTGGTAAATATCGTGTACGATGTTTTACCGTACGAATGCCTTGCTTATATTTTTTATGTATTATGAAACCAAACCGAGAATCGTGAATATTTGTCAAGTCCACCGAGAGGAAAAGAAAAATCACTCGTCTACAACAAATCTGTTATCCAAAAATGGGTTAGTGAAATATTTAAGTGTTACTACAACAAAAAAAGTTGTGTGGAAAAGAATAAACTAAATCAAAAGTTTGTCATTGAGTAAGATTCTGGGCTGACATGTAAATGTACTTCACACATGTACTTGTGTGATTTAAAAAAAGAGGTCTCTAAAATGGTGTTATGCAAAGAAACACGTATACAACTGGTGGAGTTACTACTGCCTTTCAACAATAAATGTTTAAGTGAAGGTAATGCAAATTAGTTTATCCTTAAATGCTTCTGTACAACTAAATAAAATGTTTGGGTTTTTTTTAAATTCTCCCAAATAAATACTTGTTTCAATGTTTCTTTTTTGAAACTAGTGAATATTTTTTTAACCACATTAATCATAGTGATGCAACTTTGAGTGAATATACTACTTTAAAAAAATCAGAGTTTGTGTCAACACTGTGCAACGCGTCATTTGTTATTTTAAAAGATAAAAAACTATTCTTATTCAAAGAAGTAAGTACACTGTTATTTCAAATTAATTTTTTCAGAATCTGGTAGCCCTAATGCCAGTGATGCAGTATGGTGCAAAGGTGTCTGATGCCTTCACGAACCAGCCAAAGACCCAAGGTAATTCTTTTAAAAAGTCCATAGTAACTGAGACATGATGCTGCGTGTTAGCTTTAGTTCTTTATCGTTGTTTTTTAACTGTAGAGTTGTGTTGATTCTTAGGATCTGGTCGACATGGCCCACTAAACTTCTGTCCCAAAAAGCAGGAAGGAATAAACGCTGATGTTCTGACCTCAGATTTCTCTGAACGAACGAGAAGTCTTTGAAAGCAAATCTCGTGACATTTGAGTTATTGGCAGAGAAAAAAGTTTGCAACTTCAGGAGCTGAAAATGCCAACTTCATGGTCGGAAGTACTAGAAATACAGTCCTAAATCAGATTTGCCTCAACAAAAGGAATGCACTATATGAGTAGAATGAATGGGGTTACAGCCCCGCTGAGTGAAAAACAAGATGTCACTAAAAGCCAAAGTTTCCAAATCTTCTGCACAGTACCTTTAGTCTTGAGCGTCATTTCAAGTACACGATGATAATAGCCACAGTAGTAGCATTTGGTGAAAAATTGTCCTTTATTTTCTTTTGATATTTTTCTTTTACGTGTAACACTGATACAAACAATACTTTTCCCCCTTGCAGGACGACAAACATTAGGATGAGACTTAGGCTGTAAGAAAAAACCCTTAACATCGGAATGGGCCTTAAATCCCCAGTCTGAGAAATTGTCGAGTCCGAGGTAGAGACAAAGTTGGTCGTGCAATATTTATTTCCGTAGAAAAAAAAACCCTACAAACTATAAACACGATGCCCAATCTAAAAGTTAAATTTACCACATCTTGTTGTTTTCTTTAAAAAAAAACAAATTACTTAAGGTTCACGCAGATGCATTTTTCCTGTACACTTGAGGTTTTGACTGCATATGCCTGTCAGTAAAATACTGTGAGTTTGTTGTTTTGTATCAAAAATTGTTTGGGTGTTTTGTTTGTTTGTTTGTTTGTTTTTTGTGAGAATGAAGGTTGTTTCAAAATATTAACCAGAAACTACTCTGGAGCTTGGTGGCTGACCAAAAAATTCACGTTGTCTATGCAGGCAACTTAATTGAACCACGTGCTGTGATAGCCATAAGTTGCAAGTTTTGCTTTTGTACAAAATCAAAAAAGAAATCTACATTGCGAAGCTTAGTCCTTTGTGAAATGTGGTGTTGTCAGAGAAAACATATTGTTTGGATCGTCGGGAAAAAAACCTTTTAAATAGCATGAAACTGTTTGAATGACTGACTGACGCTGAAAATGCAAGTGGCCTTCTGACTCCAGAAGACACTGTTATGATGCTGCTGAGGGAGCTGCAGACTGGTCATTTCTTCGTAAGGGGGTAAACTTACATGTTCAGCAAGGGACCAAATAATCATTTCCCCCACTGAAGAAAATCTCTGGGATAGCCATCAAAACTATATTTAATGATCCAAAGGCTTATTTTTTTCCTCCCATGATTTTGGCATGTTTCTGTTTAACCTCAATACATTTCACCCCTGACACAGCTGTTTCGACAGACAGTGTGTGTGTGTGTGTGGGGGGGGGGGGGGTTGTAATGTGAATGGCCACTGTGACTGGTGTGTGTGTGTGTGTGTGTGTGTGAAAGAGAAAGGGAGGGTGTCAGCTAGAGGAATGTTAAATTTGCAAGGTGATATCAGACACACATATAAACGTGCTGGTTGTTTCAAATATTGAATAAAAATAATTTAACCATTGGTAAATATCACGTACAAGCTGTGGGGAATTTTACAGAAATGTGCTCACTAAGTTTGAAGTCTTTGAACCATACAAATTTGCTCCTTTTCTCCTACTGACTCAGCAAACAGTTAATCCTTAACTCATCTGTTTTGACTGAGAGAATGGCTGCATCTGTGATTTTCTGACTAATGTGGGTGCGTGCTTTTGCCAGAATCTTATTCTTTTGGTCACTGCTAACTTTGTGGCTATAGGTTGATAAAAGATTGGCAAATTGGGAGCCTAAACTCCATGCTTAACTATTTCTTTACTAATGTATTCATTCTCAATTTGTAGTATTGTCACACAAAATTCTGCCTTAAGTCCTACAGAGACACCCTGACTAATGTGGATGCCTGCTCTGGAATGCGGTCCACAGATGTCGCGTTAATCCTTAACTCATCTGTTTTGATTGAGAGAATGGCTGTGTCTGTGATTTTCTGACTAATGTGAGTGCGTGCTTTCACATTCAGATCAAAGAGCCCACCTGTTTTGGCCGCTGTCGGTTTGACAAGAAGTTCAAAGCACTTGATTGACAACTTCATTACGCAAAGTGACATATGGACGATAGATTAGAAACAAAGCTGTCAGTTTGATGAGAAGATCAAAGCACTTGATTGACAACCTCATTACGCGAGGTCAAAGGTCATGCTTTCAAAGCACCTTTGATTGACAACCTCATTACGCGAGGTCACAGGGCAGGGTCAGGTCAAGTCAAAGGGGGTGTGGTACCTGTCAAAATGAGATTAGGGGTCTGTTAAAGTATAACCCTTCTCTCTGCTGTGCTTTATCTTGATATTTAATAAACTTCTCAAACGTGTTTGTGCCTTTGATTGTCCTTCTGTTGCTGCATCGTGCACGTGAGCTGTCTATCATTGGTAATCATGACAGAACGAGCCAGCCATGATTACAGCTCAGCAGGTGCAATAGCATCAGGACAATCTGCTCTAGATTGCTTAGAGGCGACCGAGCAACAGGTGGCCGTGTTAACCCAGCAGCTGCAGACTATCTCACAACAATTGGGCACGGTCACCCAACATTTGGCCAATCTGGCTCTGCCGGCTCCTCCACCGCTGCCCGCTCCTGTTATTCAACCTCCTGTGCACCGTACCACCTCCGTTCCCACACCTGCCCCGTACGCAGGGAAGGTGGGAAAGTCTAAGGAGTTTCTTCTTCATGTCCGGATGTATTTGGAGCAGGTCGGGAGGAGTACCTGTCAGACTTGGCTAGAGGGGGCTATTCACCCAGTGGTCGTGTGTACCGATCACAAGAACTTAGAGTACTTGCCGTCGGCCCGCCGACTTAATGCCAGGGATCTGATTGCCCTTCCTAAACTCCCCTCGGCCACGGAGACTGTGGACTTTCTTACCACCCACGTCATCCGTCTCCATGGCATCCCTCTTGACATCGTGTCTGACCGGGGTTCCCAATTTATGTCCCAGGTTTGGAAGGCCTTCTGCCGGACACTCGGGACCACCATCAGCCTTTCCTCGGGTCATCATCCTCAGACTAACGGGCAGGCCAAGTGCGCCAACCAGTCCTTGGAGGCCACCCTGCAGTGTGTAGCAGCCAAGAATCTCTCTTCGTGGAGCACGCATCTGACCTGGGTGGAGTACTCTCTGAATTCTGCCATCTCTGCAGCCATGGGGCTCACCCCTTTGAAACCTCGTTGGGGTATACCTCGCCGCTGCTACCCATGGCCGAGAGGGAGGTCATGGTGCCATCCGTGGGGTCCCATGCTCAACAATGCCGACGGATCTGGAGGGCTACCCGTGCCGCCCTCACCCGCTCCTCTGAGCGCAACCGCCTGATGGCTGACAGGAGGCGGGTCCCTGCTCCTAAGTACACTGTTGGTCAGCAGGTCTGGCTGGCAGTGGACCAGAGTCCGCTGAAGACAGATTCGAAGAAGCTCTCCCGTCTTCCTGGGACTCTACACCGTCTCCGGGGTGATTAATGACGTCACGGTCCGTCTGAAACTTCCACGGACCCTGTGGGTGAACCCGACTTTCCACATCTCCCATATCAAGCCCCTCTCGGTCAGCCCCCTCTGTCTCCCCCCCAAAGCCGCCTCCTCCTCCCCAGATGATCGATGGCCACGCTGCCTACACTGTGCAGCGCATCTTGGATGTTCGCCGTCGGGGCCAGGGTCTGCAATACTTGGTCCATTGGAAGGGCTACGGTCTGGAGGAGCACTCTTGGGTCCCCAGATCACACGTCCTTGACAAGGGGATGTTCCGGGCCTACCATCAAGCCTATCCTGAAAAGCCCAAGGGACCGCCAGGAGGCGTTTCTTGAGGGGGGGAGCACTGTCATGGCCATGAGCGCACGCCCCCGCCTTCCCGTTGGTTCCTTCCTCAGGTCATCAACACACCTGGGTGAGGAGACGCACCTGCTGCCTTTCATCAGCCATTGTTTATTAGGAGCATCTCTTCAGTGTGCTGACGCTGGCTTGTCTGGGTATACTGCCGTAGCAGAGTACAATAGAAGCAAGCATTATTCCCCTGAGGTGTAGTTTCCGTATTCACCTGTCTCTCTTCTCCTTTCCAGGTTGCTGCCACCGTGCGGGTGTGTTTCCGGGGACTGCGTGCGCTCACTGCCCCATCATCACTGCAGTCATTCTCCACCTGGTCAGGCACCACCGACTCCACCTACTTCACCTTGCTGGTTTGTCTCTTTCCTCATTCAAAGTCCTGCTGGTTCTCCCTATTATCCCACATAAGTGGCAGTTTGGCTCGCCCATTTCCCTTGTCTCCATTTCTCCACTCGCAGCTCTCATTCTCTCTCCACAGGCTGCTTCCTCTGACGAGTGACATTTTAAATAAGCTGTGCTTTATCTTGATAGTTAATAAACTTCTCAAACGTGTGTTTGTGCCTTTGATTGTCCTTCTGTTGTTGCATCGTGCATGTGAGTTGTCTATAATTGGTAATCATGACAAGAAGAAAGAGTTTTGATTTTCAGGCAAGGCAGAGATCAACATTCAGATTTGTAGCTTTGTATAGTTGCAGTTCTACCATCAGTGTGTTATTTATTGTGACCAAGGGGATGGGCCAAGCCCAACTGGTAGCGTCCAAATGGGGGTTTGAACTCACAGCCTCCCACTCCAGAGTCCAACATTCTACCTGTGTCACCAAGAGGGTCAACCCACTTGGCAAGCCAAGTAGGAATGATTTTATTGACTGTTACACTTACCTCCACCAAAAAGGTTACGTGTTTACTGTAGTTTGTTCGCTTGTCTGCCAGCAGGATTAGGCAAACATTAATGGATGGATTTTGATGAAACTTCCATCACAGCAGGCTGGACCAATGACATACCCATTAGATTATGAGGCCAGTATATATTCTGCATCATTTTTTCACTTTTTTAACACTGTGGGAAAGGGCTTCTTTAGATTTTTTGTTTTTAGATTTAGAATCCTTTATTAGTCTCACAATGGGGAAATTACAGGGCATCCACATGAGTGGATGAGGCAGCCACTGGTGTGGCGCCCAGCCCTTTCAGCATTCACACACACATTCACACCTGGGGCCACTTTAGAGTCTCCAATTAACCTGACTTGCATGTTTTTGGCATGTGGGAGGAAACCAGAGAAATCCTGGAGTAAACCCACGCAGATATGGGGAGAACATGCAAACTCCACACAGATCATTGTTTATCAGGGGCTGGGATCGAACCCGGGATCCCCTGGCCAAGGGTGAGTTGCTGTGCTGCTGCAGTGCTAACCACTCCACCACCACGCTGCCAGTGCAGTTAATGGACTGTTGCTAATATACTATGAAAATTAATGGGCTAAACAATCTGAGTATGCACATACACAGACAACTTATCACGCTCTGTCAATTGACACATTTCAATCATATTTTAAAATCCATGCAAACAGGCTTGCCTTTTTGTCTCTGTGCGTCCTCTAGTTTCACAGTTGAAACCAGGTGTTTACATACATGATATATAAAAAGACATAATGTGGAAAAAGGAAGCAGGCGAGGCAAAGAGCTAAACGACACATGAACTTTATTCCATCTCCAACATACAATACAGTAAAAAGAGCTCCAGGGTCTCTGTGTATTCCTCTTTTATACCTTTAATCCGATGCATTGAGACCCGGAACTTCCGACCATAATGCACTGATTGGAACAAAGACCTGTGTGGCGCATTGACATCATAACACCGGTGCCGCTGCTCACACCTTCTCTCTTCCAGCGGCTCCAACTGTTCCTCCTCTCCCCGGGAGGTGTGTAGTCCTTACTATCCCGTTTGAGACCCCCCGGTGGCACTTCCTCCCCCGGTCCATTGTTCCCCCTTATCCCAGCTGCCTTCTCTGGGTGGAGAATTCTCCACCCGTGCCGCCACAATATAACCATTTTTTTCTTTACTGTCTGACATTAAATCAGACAAGTTTTCTTGTTTTAGGTCACTTAGGATTACCAGAATTTTTTTTTAATTTTTGAGAATTTTAGGGAACTTTTTCTTACATTCCTCAAAATCAGAAGTTTATATACTGTACATTTCCTTAGTATTTGGTAGCATTGCCTTTAAACTGTATGACTTGGGTCAAATGTTTTGGGTATCCTTCCACAAGCTTCTCACAATAGTTTGCTGGAATTTTGGCCCATTCCTCCTGACAGAACTGGTGCAACTGAGTCAGGTTTGTGTCATGGATGTCCCTTGCGGGGCATCATTGAGACACTATAGGCCAATCAGTGAGTTTGCATGTTTTATTAACAAAAGACACAATGACAAAATAAACAGCCACATTGGGCAAAAACACGAACAAAGACTAAGACACAAGATCGAAGACTCTGAGGAGGAATAACACTTACAGAAAACGAAGAATCAAAAAGGAGACTGGAGTCGGGGATAGGGGCTCCAGTCACGTACACGGAGAAGCCCGTACTGTTGTATAGGTCGCAGCGAGGAGTAAGCCTCAGCTGCTCCCTTAAATGATAACTCAAAACCAGTCAGAAAAGGGGAATGTAATTAAATGAAATGACAAACAGCTGTCACAACGCGACTCGGCTTTGATAGCCGGAAGTCCTGTCATGACGCTGTCAAAATAAGAGCCCAGACGAAGGCCACAATAACAAGGCTCGAAACGGGATGAAAAAGGGAAAATACTAGACAACCCGAGCGCGGATGGAATTGGTGCTCAGGCCATAACAGTACCCCCCGTTCACAAGGCACATTCCAGACGCAAACGCGACATCCAAGGCCCCCCCCCCCAACCAGAAGGCTACCAAGGCTGACCCAGGGAGGGCAGAGGGGGAAACAGGCTAGGAGGGAGAGAACCCCCCAAAAAAAAGAAATGATCACACCAGAACAAAAAAAAAAAAAAATACAAGGGACGGGCAACAAAGATAACTAATAAAATGGAGAGGCTAAATACAGAAACCAAAAGTAGAACATACAACAAGGAAGTCCTCAGGCACCGTAGAATCGAATAGACAAAAATATATATATAACATCCTGCCCGGTAAGAAAGCAAGGTAACCAAAATACAGGTACACTTCAGAAAATATACAGGTACCATACAAATACTAAGAAGAAAGAAAAAAAAAACTCCAAAACACGAAAACCAAAATACAGGTGCATTTCAAAAATAAACACAAGTACCATATAACCACTGAGGGAGGAAAAAAAAACTCAATTGCTACAGAGTAGGTCAGCAAACTATAAATACAGTCCTATACTATAAACCAGGCAAAGAAAGTGTGCATAACAAGGCTGACCAGCATGGCAGGACAGGGGGTGTAGACAGTCATCCCCAAAACAGAATTTCTGAGTGGCAGGACGATCACCACTCTACTTTACTCCAATCATTTCAAAATCTAACCAAGACAACTCCCAAAATAATTCTTTATGTTTCAAGTCTAAAGATTATGTTTTACATCAACTTAATTTAGTCATTTCCCTCCTTTAGATGGGAAATGTTTGAGTAACCCCAGCCCTGGATAAGACTGCTGAAACTATGAAAAAAAAAAAAAACAAGCAGCTCATTCTTCAACTTGCACATATCCACATTAAGGAAACTGCAGTTTTGGGGAAACATTAAAAAAAAATCTAGGATGCAAATCCGTATCTACAAATATCTACAAATATTGCCATTTAAATGGGATTCTTCTCCCCTTTGCCTTTCCTCTTCACGGCAAATGAGTTCACTCTAACTGAAACTGATCTTCACAGGAAAATGTCCGGTTACCAGGTGAAAAAAAAAGTGTTTTGTATAGTCACTCTAATTCAAAAAACTATATCTGTATACGCACTACATAGGATAGAATGCTAGTGTAACGCTAACCCCTGTGAAACAAAAATCGTGGGTAGACAGTGCATGAAGCAGAATCATTAGTGCAGTGACTTCTTGACATGCCGGTTTAGTTTGTCTTTCTGGTTTTAGCCGACATAGGACAATAGCAACTTCGGTCGTTAGTGACAGGCTATGATGTCCTGTGCAAAAAGCATAATGCATTGAAAAGATGATAAACTGAAGACTAAGCAGGAAGGGCTAACTACAGTTAGGATCTGTTAAATAAGAGCATTCCCACCTATAAATATGCTGTGGCTATGTGTCAAATACAGTGAGAAAATAGCTGACACGGTGCAAGCTCAGGTGCAAAATATCTCTAGCTGGTACTTCAGTCAAAAATATAAGGGTATACATTGGTTGTGAATAACAAAAATTGCAAAAACAAATTCCTGTCACATCAAATTAAACCACTTGCTCTTCAACTGCACTATTTTCTTCTTTTTCTGTTTCCAAATGACTGATGCACATGCACAACATACACCTTTGACTGTCAGACAGTAAAAGTCTCTGAGTCCAAAAGAGTATCCCTTCAAACCCACAGGGAAAAAAAAAACACAACTTACAGGGATGCCGGCCGGTAGAGCACGGAGAGGGAGAAAAAAAAGGCAGTTCAGGCAGCCTATCCCAGTCCCAGGCCCGGAGAAACAGTATTTCAGGCGGCCAGACCAGGTCGCCAAACCAACAAGACAGTCCTTGGAGTGGCCGATCCAGAACGCCGAACCGGCGAAGCCGTCTCCAGGGCAGCTGACCCGCGTCTTTAGGCCACCAGGACCAGCGAGGACAGCTCAGAGGCGGCCTCTCTACCGAGAGGGATAGTAAGGGGAAGCCGAGCTGAATATGGGAAACCCCAGTGGCACCCGGTGGAGAAAGATTGGGGGGAAGATGAGGCATCAGTCCGGCGTCAGACGGCAGAGGATATGCACCTCCTTCACTGACCTCGAACCAAACCGGCGCTGCACCCTTGGTGGGCCCTGATCAGGCCAGCGCTGCACCCACAACGGACCCCGATTGGGCCGAAACAGCACCCACGACAGACCCCGATTGGGCTGGAACAGCACCCACGTTGGACCCCGATTGGGCCGGCGCAGCACCAGGGATGACCTCCGAGCACGAACCTGGAACCTCCACGACGACCGGAGCTAACTCGTCTCCGGTCACCCTGGGAAAAGGATCAGAGGAACAGAGAGAACCGGGATCAGGATCACCGGCAGCGGCAGAGCCTAGCGAGACAAGCTCGGATGCAGCGATCGGCTGCGCCCGGCTCGTTTCCCCGAGAGACAGGCAAGAATGCTCCAGAACGGAAAAGAGAAAGACAAAATAGAGCACTTGCCTGATCTCAAGTTCTACCGCCGTCCAGGACTCCGACGATCCAGGATCTAAGATCTGAAGGTCCATTCCTGGGTCCGACTCGACTGCGGCGGGCTCCGCAGCCGACGTGAAGGTCATCACAGTCTGGGAACTCCCCAGCGCTGAAGACCACGCCGAAGGCCCGCACGGCGTGGTGGCAGGGGGTCCGTGACCTGCTGGGTCTGACTGCTCCTCCACAGAGACCCGGGGACACTTGATCGTCAGCTCAGGCTCCAAACAGCAGTCCGCCCTCCTCCTCTGCCCATGATGTGGCTGCGGGAGTGGCACCAGGCTCTCCAGGGCCGCAGGCTCCTTCTTCATCCGGTGGTCTATTCCTGGCACCGGGGGATGCTCACAGAGAGGGGAAGGAGACACAGAGGATGCAGGTTCAATATTTATGGCTACAGCAGGTGGAGGGAGCTTAGGGGACTGTGAACCCCGAACTCCACCCCCAGGAGTCAGACAAGGCAATTCATTATATGGAGTGAGACAATGAAACAGCACTTGCCTGTTGTCCTGAGGACCGTTGGTGACTGCTGTAGTGGACTTGGTTCTCCCCTTTCTCCTATGGATGGTGACAGAGGGCCCCACGGGAAGACGAAGAGAAGCCGCTCTCACCGGACCGGAGACGGGCAGAGTCAGAGCAGGACTCTCTGAGCTCGCTGCAGCTGGAGAGAGCATCGAGGAGGAGGGAGGGGCAGCCGAGGCAGTCTGGGGACGAGGAGCTGACGGAACAGCGGGGACCGATGACCCAGAGGCTAAGGCTGCTCTCTTTCTCTCCCGTCGTGACGCAGGGGCAATAGCTGGCTGGGAGACAGAGTTCTCTTGGCGGCCCAGAACAGGATCCGGACGGGGATCTCACAGAGGCTGATTGTTGATGAGGTGGCAACATCTTCCGGCAGAGGGCAAGGCTAGGTTTAAATCTGGAAAGCGCCGCTGCTGCGCAGAAACGGAGTCCAGCAGCTCGGCGTACTCAGGAAAATCATAGAGTTCAGGATTGACCTCCACTAGTCTAACCGCCACCACTACACTCTTCAGAATTTTATTGGGATGGGAGAAAGAGCAAGCTTCAGCCACACAACCCCTGATGAGCTCAGCTGCCCACTGCATCTTTTAACGGGGGGTTCCAGCTGACCTCTTCCTCCACTGCGGATGGGAACGGCACTTTGGTGACGTGGACTCCTGGGCTGGATGGATGACAGGAACCTGATCATGAAGCAAGGAGCGGGGATGCCTCACCTTCGGCTTCCTGCTGGGATTCCTCTTCGGTCCACAGGTCTTCTCCCGAAGTGCCGTAATCTCTGCCATCCTCTTCCTGACCTCGGCGTGGTCGGCATGGTGGGGACTGCGCTTAATTGCCGCCTCAGCGAGGTCCAAGTACCATTGTGGGCCGTCGGGAGTAACGTTGCGACGAGCGTTGGAGAGGAGGCTATCTACCTCTATTAGGAACACGATCAGCTTGTAGCCCAAGTTCAAGGAACAACCCTTCCCTGGCAACGCCATTTCCCAACCACGCTGGCACACGGAAAAAAAGGGGAAAAACTACAAGCCCCCCCCCCCCCCCAAAAACTCACAGTGACCGGCGTCTTGTTTTGGGCTGCGACCTAGTGTCATGGATGTCCCTTGCGGGGCATCATTGGGACGCTATAGGCCAATCAGTGAGTTTGCATGTTTTATTAACAAAAGACACAATGACAAAATAAATAGCCACGTGGGGCAAAAACACGAACAAAGATTAAGACACAAGATCGAAGACTCTGAGGAGGAATAACACTTAGAGAGAACAAAGAATCAAAAAGGAGACTGGAGTCGGGGATAGGGGCTCCAGTCACGTATGCGGAGGAGCCCGTACTGTTGTGTAGGTCGCAGCGAGGAGTAAGCCTCAGCTGCTCCCTTAAATGATAACTCAGAACCAATCAGAAAAGGGGAATGTAATTAAATGAAATGACAAACAGCTGTCACAACGCGACTCGGCTTTGACAGCCGGAAGTCCTGTCATGACGCTATCAAAATAAGAGCCCAGACAAAGGCCACAATAACAATGCTCAAAACGGGATGAAACGGGGAAAATACTGGACAACCCGAGCGCGGATGGAATTGGCGCTCAGGCCATAACATTTTGTAGGTCACCTTGCTCACACACATCTTTTAACGCTGGCCACAAATTTTCTATGGGATTGAGATCAGGTCTTTTTGATGGCCACTCCAAACCATTGACTTTGTTGTCCTTAAGTCACTTTGTAACTAATATGACAATATGCTCAGGGTCACTTCCCATTTGTGCCCAAGCTTTAACTTCCTGCCTGAAGTCTTGAGATGTTACCTCAGTATTTCCACATAATGTTCTTTCCTCGTGATGCCATCTATTTTGTGAAGTGCACCAGTCCCTCTTGCAGCAAAACAACCCCACAATATGATGCTGCTACCCCCATACTTCACATTTGGAATGGTGTTCGAAGGCTGGGCTTTCCCAAATTGTTTAAAGGCATAGTAATCTTAGTGTATGTAAATGCAACACAATTTTTGTATAAATAATTTTGGGTCCATCCTATCTGAGCTTGAGTAATAGTGTTTGTATGACTCAAAATACGTCTAGAACTCATTTTCAGTGGTTGTACTCACTGTCATGACTCACTGCATTTGAGCTCTGGCTCCAGAGGCGGACCTGCCATTAGGTAAAGGAAGGTGACTGCCTTAGGCCCCGATCTGGCGACGAGAAGAAACTTGGACAACGACGACAAGGAAGCACTGCTGACACCTCTACCACCATTCCTTGCTTTGCCCGGTGCGCCACCCATTCCTTGGTCACGTTGGCACGAGTCATTTGAAATGTTTGTGTCTGCCATGGACCTAGCTAAAGCTCCAAGCTTAGGCTGCGCATTGTGCTAATACACTGCCTCGGCAGCGAGAGACAGCGTGTCTTTAGAATGCTTGGATCTGTGGATCGCTACGATGAGTGTGTTGCTTTGTTGGACGGACATTTTGCCACTCCCGAGAGTGTGTTGGCAGAGGCGGACTTACCATTAGGCAAAGGTAGGCGACTGCCTTAGACCCCGATCTACTAGGAGCCCCATATATTTTTTTTAAATGTTTAGCATATTTAACATGATGTCTGATAAAATAAAGAAACACCAGTATTTACATAAACGGCAAATCAAATTACAAACGTAACATCCTCCGTCCTCCTCAGACTGTTGGTCTCTTCCATGCTGTCTCTGAGACATGCACATGCGTGTATCCTTGGTTATATTGTAAATAAACTGTACAGCATGTAGAATAGCGGCAAAATAAGATAAGCCTTTATTAGTCCCACAACGGGGAAATTCCAGAATGAAACAAAGTTATCTGAGCTGTGCAGATAAATGGAGAAAAATTGAAGAGCACAGAAAAATGTTTTTTATCAAAACAACCTTTTTCACTTCAACCTGGGAGGAGACTAACCCTCCTGAGGACCAGATAGCAACACTGCTTGTATGAGTGTTGCCAGATGGGAAATGTTGAAGTATCATACCAACGGCTTAAAATTATCGTATTTTGAAGAAAATTATTGTACACGCCCAGTCTTCATTCTGACGTGGCTCAGGAATGAATGAATGAATGAATGAATGAATGAATGAATGAATTTATTTCGGATAATACAGTACAGGTTAAAAGAAACTGTATAATATAACAACAAGGTCAAATTAGACAAAGACTCCTTCTACTAAACAATTTCACGTGAGTTATCCGAAATGGGTGATGGCTGAAGCCGCAGCTTATATTGCCCACCCATATTCCATCCAAGAATTCAAAGAAAAAAGAGTAAACAAGACAAGAGTGATTACAATTTAGAACAAAGCTAAGACAAAGTGTGACTGAGAGAAAAGAGAAAAAAAAAAGAAAACTAAGCTAAGCTAAGTTAAGCGGTTACTATTCAAGACAAATCTAAGACAGAATGTCACAGAGAGAAAAAAAAAAAAAAAAAAAAAGCTAAGCTACAACACAACACAAGCTGGATATGTCAATCCTTATGTGAGTTTACATGTCGTCTTGTAAATATGTTTGGAGTATTTCTTCCTTTAGTTTTTGTTTAAATTGTCCAAGCTTTGTACATGATTTTAATTCAGGTCCATAATCGTTCCATAATCTGACTCCTTGCACTGAAATACAGTGTTGCTTGGTGGTTGTTCTCACTGTAGGCTTTTGAAATATACATGTTCCTCTGAAGTGATATCGTTTCTCCCTTGTTTGGAACAACTTTTGGATATTTGCGGGCAGTGATAAATTCTTCACTTTGAACATTATTATTGCGGTTTTAAAGTCAACCAGATCTTTCAACTTGAGAGTTTTTTGTTTAAGAAAAAGTGGGTTTGTTGGTTCCCTGTAAGCTGCTTTGTTTATTATTCTAATAGCTCTCTTTTGAAGCATAAAGAGTGGATATATGTTTGTTTTGTATGTATTTCCCCATACTTCATTACAATATGTCATGTATGGGAGTATTAATGAATGATACAAGGTGTATAGTGTGGGTTGATTCAGCAAATATTTCACTCTGTGTAATATTGCAATTGATTTGGAAACTTTACCTTTAATATAATTAATATGTGACTTCCAACACAGTTTGTTATCAATTATTACTCCAAGGAATTTAGTTTCAGATACCCTTTCAATCTCTACACCATTTACACTGAGTTTGGGTACTGGATTGTTGTGATGGTTGTTAAAGACTATAAATTTTGTCTTACTTAAATTGAGCGTTAATTTGTTTGAATCAAACCACAGTTTAAGCTTTCCTAATTCCTTCCCGAGTGTATCCAGAAGTTGTTCCAAATTGTTTCCACTGCATAGCAGATTAGTGTCATCGGCAAACAATATTAAGTCCATTTTTTCTGAGACTTTACATATATCGTTTATATACATATTGAATAATAATGGTCCCAAAACTGAACCCTGTGGGACTCCACAGGTGACCTTCAGCAACTCTGAGTTTTTGTTGCTAACACATACATACTGATATCTATTCTTTAAGTAACTACTTAACCAGGACAGTGCTACCCCTCTAATACCAGAATTTTGTAGTTTCTTTAATAATAAATTATGATCTACTGTATCAAATGCTTTTTTAAGATTTTTTAAGGACCATCTGCTTCAGTAACATATATTACAGATCATGCATATTATGGTCTATAATGCAGTTTTACCTTTAAATAATCTAACAGATAGGTTGAAAAAAAAAAAGTGCCTCTTGGAGACCAGCGCCTCTACCTGTGTGGAGTACAGGGTGAGCCCCTGGCCTGCACTGAACAGCCCAAAATATCAGTCATAATTAACTATCTTCGATATGTCTTCTTTTGAATCCTCATATATCAAGGTCTTTCCTTATAAATAGTTTGAGAAGTATTCTGTTTATGCATTAGGAATAAACATCAAAATCAGTCTACCTAAACTACTGCTAAAACGCCTCTGATAACACTGGTCAACACCAAATTTATTGTCTAAGATTTTTTAGCTGATTTAGGACAATTTTGATGTGCTGAATCCAAAAATCACATTGGTTTTGCTCAATCAGGTAACATAAAAACCTGACCTGATCGAGAGAAACTGATGTCATTTTTGGATTCTGCGGTGCAAAATTGTCTTAAATCAGTTGAAAAAACACAGACAACTTACAAAAAAAATTATTTTTGGTTATGTTGTGTAATTTAAGTGGAAACCGGTTGTAGTTTTATTGAGAACCACAATCCAGTGACATTTTTGCAAACATTTGCACGTTGCAATAGCAACAGGAAGCTTTAGTGCTAATGCTAACAACAGGTTTGAACTAGCCCCCCCACAACACGCACTTTCATTTCTCAACCTGCTGGTGATTGAGTCGCTTACTTGTTGAGTCTTCTGTGCCTGCATTAAGCCTTATTCATGCTGCATCTCCCCTCTGGTCCGCTTTGGCCCACGTGCTCTTTGGACGAGCCCGGCGCACATGCGGCATTGTACATGCTCACTTTTTTCATCTACCAGTTGAGGCACGCGCAGAACTGTTATTTGTAGTGTCGCCCCAGCCCTATGGGTAGCGCAGATGTGCTAACATGCCAGTTTGTCTTCAGGTCGTGGGCAGGTCTTACAGTCATAAAATTTGGGCTGTATGCGGTTGTCTGCAGTAGAACCCTACATACACTAGCGGACTGGAGATGATGATGTAAATTTTGTCACACGAGGTTTCGGGTTGCACGTACATGGACAGCGGAGATGCAGCATGAATCCAGCTTTAGTGCTGTAATGTATGCGAATGATTCGAGCGAGTGTATTAGTTTATGGGTGAACATACTGTACGATCACCAGCTGAATCACCCATGATTGCCTGAGCAGCAAACGAGCCCGGCCCACTCAGTTCAACTGACTCGCAATTCAGTTAGTGGTAGACAATTAAGGCACTTTTCCACTAGCCCAGCTCACCTCACCACGTCTTGATTCACAACAACACGGTTCGGCCTCGGTTGTGTCTCCATAGCAGCCGGGTAAAGCGGGGTTAAGCTGGGGTGGGCAGGATTTTTTTTTACAGCAAGGCGGCGCCACACTCCCGTGACGTAAAACACGCGACCCAAGCAAAACATAACACATGCATCATGGCGGCTGTATGTTGCTCCCCTGGGTAGCGGCCCAGGAGGAAGAAACGTGCATGTGGAAGTTAACTCTCCAACCTGTGATAGAGAATCGGCAGAACACGTTTCGTTATTTCACACAAGGAGTTTTATTCTTCCAAGTCATTCACATGACTAACATCAACTGACTAGTATTTACTATCAAAGTCCATAGTTTCTCTCTTATTGTCTGATCACATCACCATTCAACAAAACACAATCATGTCCATTTATCACAATTTCCGATTTGACATTAACTGTATACTTAACATTCTTAACAAATTACTCTAACATGAAATGAATTATTGGTTTTATCTCCTTCCCATGTATATAGCTTTTAACTTGTTCAAATGTTTATATTTTAAACAATAACCCATGAACTTACATTTACGTTAATCATTTTAAGCACTGTCATAAATGTACAGCATGTGGTGTTATTCTTAACAATTCACTGACCTGGCCACTGTGTACCTAACACACTTACAATAGTATTCCTGGTATTCGGTAATACACCCGAAATGTGCACACTTGGTGACAAATCAAACCAGTAAATGTCGTACTGTATGAAAACTGTTTCATAACTGTCTTTAAATAAGGTAAGCAAATGGTTCCTAACGTGGGCGGATTTCACTGTTGTGGCACGTCCCATACACTCGATCATTAACATTAGCAGGTTAGCTTATACAACAACACATCAACTTTAACAGAAATACCCTTACAAACCCGCTTTTCGCCTCACACTTATCACAATATAATCTCGGACATCCTAGGACTCTTACAGTTCATATTGTACTCTTGAAAAATTAGTATTTACCAACCCTCTACATGTACAAGGCGACTCCTCGGTCTGTGGCTTTTTTCACCATAAATGCCAAAAAGGACCGCCAGACAAGGGTACAGGCAGCGAGACGAAACACTCTGGAATAGTTCTGCAGCTCCTTGGAGAGCCGAAGACGTGAGGATACAAACTAGGTCATATATGACAGTAAGCTAATGGTTGCTAATGCTAGTTTGCTATAAGTACGTCGTACTACACTGTAATGTCTGCAAGTTATCGCTGTTAGGTACTAAAATATGTATGCTGTGTGTGTGTGTTTCAGATGGCTCTGTTGTGGGGAAATTACCGCTTCAAACGGTCGGTCTGGGCGTTCAACACAACCTGTCACTGATGTCACCCCAGCTTCACCAACGATCAGTGGTTGTAGAGCTTAAGAATGTCTGTAGAAACGTTTATTTCCTGTGCAAAAAATTGCTCTGATCTGCGTGAAAATCATGGAGAGACTGATAAATCATGGGACGTACCTGCTCCTGCAGCACTGAGTCTGAAGTGGTGTCATAGCAAAAAATGATCAGCTGACACAACTTCATCGCCATGTTAATAACTATATTAGCCACAAAATATATATTCAAAAAGTAAACAGTACTGAGTTAGGTATAATAAGATATATTTGACAGTTATGATGCATTTTAGGCCAAAACAAACTTGATCTAGGATTAAAAGCAATTAATATAATGCAGTCACAAGGTTACATGGAAAATACTTGATTTACTAGATACATGTACTGTAGAAATATATATTCTCTGCATCAACAATGTACTATACATGCATTCATGTAGTATTGCACTGGGAATTGCACTGGCAATAAACCTCTGAAGTTTTTGCAGATGTCTCTTTTTTATATGTGAAGGTTACCACCATGTGACATAAATACTAAAAGATTGGAAAAGCTGTCTAAGAACAATCCAGCAGTTTGAGAAATCACTTTTGGTTTGGTGTAAGTCTGTCAACAGAATTATGAACCATAAAGCAGTTTGTGTTAAAATGTTAAATCCCATTAAACCCTAAGCCGGGGGCTTCCAATCATGTGTCATGGGGGGCCAAGACCCTGCAGGTTCTCTTCTCCTCATGCTGGTCCTGGTTCAGCAGATCTTCAGCCTGCATCTCTGTAAATAGTGAGGCAAGGTCCAGTTGGGGTGGACCATTTCCCTCTTGCCTAGACAAAAGACAAATGGGTGGTGGTTAATTAAAGCAAGTTTAAAACATATTTAGGAAATACACTTGTTGCTAAAAGCCAGTGGTGGAATGTGAATGAATGAATGAATCTTTATTTCGGATTGATTAAAAGTAAAGATTAAAAGAAAATAGAATAATATAACAAAGGGGAAAAAATCTAAAGGTCAAATTAAACAACTCCTCTGATTATACATTTCAACATAGGTTATCTGAAATGGGTGATGGCTGAAGCCGCAGCTTATATTGCCCACCATATTCCATCCAAGAATTCAAAAGAAAAACAAAACAGGAGGGATTACAATTTGAATGTGACAATAAAGTACTTTGTTGTTGTATTTAACCACAATTTTCATGTAGCTGTGCTTCAGTAGATTTTACAAGGGCTGGGTTACATTTAAAATCATCTGTTTTTACTGTGGCCTCAGCAATCAGAATGAATTAATACATTCACTTGAATGGAATATAGTACTTTAACTGAAGGTGTGCATCACCGAGTATGGAGTCGCTCAGTCAAAATATGAAGTTTTTATCAATAAAAGTTTGTCTTGTCTGTAAAAGTGTCTCTTCTTGCCCTGGCTTCATGTGTGGGCGGTGTTTTGTACTTGCATTGCTAAAATATAAAAGGAAGCACTACAATGGGTCTCAAATATTTGTATCGTGTCCTGTTGGGCTGCACGGTGGCGCAGTGGTTAGCACTGCGGCAGCACAGTTTACCCTTGGCCGGGGGATTGTGGGGATCGTGGGATCGTGGGTTCGATCCCAGCCCCCGACCAACAGTGATCTGTGTGGAGTTTGCATGTTCTCCCCGTGTTGCGTGGGTTTACTCCGGGATTTCTCCGGTTTCCTCCCACATGCCAAAAACATGCATGTTAGGTTAATTGGCTGTTCTAAATTGTCCCTAGATATCTGTTTCCTATAGGCCCTTAGAATAGAGGGTTAGTATTAATGAAAGCGCTTTGAGTGGTCTTTGTGACTAGAAAAGCGCTATATAAGTGCAGGTTAGTTAGTTAGTTAGTTAGTGTTACTGTATGAGTTTATTGATGATAGACTATAAACTCTCTTCACTTCCGCCTCCCAAAGAGAGCAGACGCTTTTTTCTTCTCTCCAGCTCTGACTTATCTCCTTCCTCCTCTAACTAACTGGATCCCAGCTTGCTATCGTCTGTCTGCGTGTCTCTACTGCTGATTATCGAACGAAATTATGGATTTAATAAGCTGGGCTTTGAACGCAATTGACACTATTTTTTCAATGAGGAAAAGTGCCCCGGGGGAGGTTGTTTGCCCCGCAGGAACGGCTGCTGCGGGCTATTTGAGGGACACAAGTAATTGGAAACTCTTGTGCCTGTCTGATCTTTCCATTGAAGATGTCGAAGATTTGTACGTCTTCGTAGTAATGGTCATCGGGATCGTTCTGATTGGATCTGGGATTGTCCTAGTGTACCGTAAATTGATGAAGATGGACATAGCCTATCAAAATGCTGGCCAGGCGAGGCTTAACCATCAAATTGAAAAAATGGAGAGGATTCTGACAGCGGCAAATGGAGAACTGTCTAGGAAAATGGATTACATCATGATCACGCTGAGAGCCGTCCGTGAAGGATTCAACGTCCAGCACTGAAGGATTAAGTACTGAATCTGTAAGAGGATATAAAGTTTCTTTCTCTGGGATCAGTACTATTCGACTAATCTGACCCCCTCACACAAGTCCTCCAGATTATCTGCAGTTTTTTGTTTTCAAAACATTTGAGCTGCATTGACTCCACGGACAGTCAGCTGCATGGCTCAAGGACAAATGCCAGCAGCTAAGACAAAACATCTCCTGCCAAAGAGACTTTGTTGTTCTTAACTGATACAAACACCTACACTCAACACTACACCCACACTGACTCAAAAACTGATGAAAAAGATCACTCACTCACTGCTCTCTTTGTGTCCTTGTGTACATTCTTGTCTGCTAACTGTGCATTGAGGGCTTTTTTTCTTGTAATCATAATATTGATCATATATGACCGGTATTCTGACAATCAATGGTTTTTTGCTCTTTCCTATTGTGTTATCCTTTTCCTCCCTATGCATCCTGTACCCATCTGATGACAGGCGCGTTTTTCAGACGCTGCCGCGTCACCGGAAATGCAGGTCGTTTTCTGTGTCAAGTCAAATCCCTCGTATGTTATCAGTTGTTTACTGTTAATGTACTTGGCAATAAATCTTTTCTGAGTTCTGAGTTCTGAAAAACTATACATATAAAGTAAATTATATTGACGACTGAACATCTCACATTTGCCAAAACATACAGTTATGAACATAACTCACAAAGGATCACACAAGTGATCTGACAAAAAAATAAACACATTAACAAGCGGTTTATTTTACAGTTGATGTGCCAGTCATTTTCAATTATTCTGTAATTAATATTCACACAATCAAATAAATCTCAGTTAAGTCCCTTTTATATGAAGTGGAAATTGTGCTACTTTGGTTTTGACACTTTACCTATAAAAGCAAAGGATTTCAGTACGTTCCACAGTGGCGAGGTCCGTTGTGGGGCGGCTGCTTTCCTCTTGCCTAGACGAACGACAGAAATGGATGGTGGTTAGGTTCAAGCAAGTTCAACACTTACACAGGTACATCTCAAAAATTAGAATACCATGAAAAAATTCAATATTTTTGTCACTCATTTCAGAAAGTGAAACCCATATATAGATTCATTACAGGGACAGTGATATATTGAAAGTGTTTATTTTAATATTGATGATTACGGCTACAGCCCATATTAACCAACACCTCAGCGGCCAACATTTATATTTAAAAACTACTCTTTACAGTTAATTTTATGTAATATTCTAATTTTTTGCCAAATTGAATTTGGGGTTTTCAGGGGCTGTAAGCCGTAATCATCAAAATTAAAATAAATAAACATTTGAAATATATCACTGTCTGTGTAATGAATCTATATAATATACGGATTTCTCTTTCTGAAATGAGTGACAAAAAATATTGAAGTTTTTCATGACATTCTAATTTTTGGAGATGTACCTGTGTTAGGGAAATACACCTGTGAAAGTCAGTGGTGGGATGTGACAAAAATGCTTCGTTTCCCTGACAAGCACTGCAGGATCCACAGAATAGGTGTGTGGGTCTATTCTGATGCTTTAGAAAATTATATGAATGACTTTATAAATCACTGGTTTGAAAAAGCACTTTTAATATGTCGAGATTTCGGCTCCTGTGGTCCACTTCACCTGTATCCACAATATAAACACTGAGGGAGGCTAACCCCTGGCATGTGGAAACATATTCTAGCATTAAATTGCACACAATTTAATGCGCAGCACCAAAGTGCAATACGTACACAAACCAGAACTTTAACCAGGATTAACATATTTCATCGTTTTGCTCTCACAAGCGAATACTTAGGAGAAAACAAGCGTGAATCAGTAGAGTTGGCTACTAGCTAGCTAGCTAGCTACTAGCTAAAACTCGTTAGCCAGCACAGGACGGCGCTGTATGGCTCAAAAAAAGTGAGCTTACCACCAACAGGATAAATAAGCGAATAGATGCACATTATTACAAATCACTCACCATCGATGGTTCTCTCACGTTCGTCTTCAGCTTGTCCGTAGTCCGGTTCTATGCTGGGCTGCATCTGTATCGGTCCTGGTCGCTCCTCTCACTGTGGATCTGCCACCAAGCAGAGAAAACTCTGCACCTCTCCGTTGAACCACGGTGTAGAGTTCCGCAAAACCTACAACGCTGTCTGTATTAATATCGTATTTACTCCGTGACCGAGTTAGTCCGTAAAATATTGCAAATGGCGGTCGTGTAGATTCATCAGAAGACGGTCGCTTTTGTGACGTTACGACCTGACCAATCAGCGGCGACCAGTCTGTTGACGTCACATCTCGGCACGACTCAGCACGGTTGTACCCTGCCCTCGATCAGGCACGAAAATAGCGCCTGTTAAACCGTGCTGGGGCTAGTGGAAAAAGCTACAAACGCGTGCTGAGGCGTAACGTGTTGCGCTAAGCGGGGCTAGTGGAAAAGGCCCTTTAGAGCTTCCAACGGTGGGCGTCCGCGTCAGGGAGCTTGGGCCAACACCGCCTGTTCATCTGCCAACACAAAAGCGGGCTTCAGCCTGTCGATGCAGACGGTCTCCCTACGTCCCCTAAGTCTAACACAAAATGTTTCGCCCCAGGTTCCAACACCCTGAATGGTCCGTCATACGGTGGGCACAGCGGGGTCCGGTGCACATCGTGCTTGACAAAAACAAAACTGCCATTCTGCAAACTTTTTGGGACTAATGTGCGGGGAAAACAATGGTGGGCCGGGCCCAGTACGCTCACAGCCTCCGTGCTGTGTAAAAATTGCGTGGGCAGATCAGCCTTGGGCGCAAGGTTTTCCGGTAAAAAATTTCTGGGGATCCACAGCGGTTGCGAAAAAATGAGTTCTGTCGAGGAAGCTGCCAAATCCTCCTTAGATGCGGAATGCAACCCTGAAAGAACCCAAGGCAGGCGGTCGACCCAATTTGTGTCCGTGAGTGAAGCTCTGAGCGCTGCTTTAAGCGATCTTTGAAAACACTCGCATAACCCGTTAGCCTGGGGGTTGTACACGGTAGTGCGGTTAATTTTGACCAGCAGGCTCTGAGCCATCGCGGACCAGAGTTCCGAAACAAATTGTGGACCTCTGTCGGACGTGATATCCAACGGAGATCCGAAACGTGCAACCCAAGCCGACAAAAAAGTGCATGCCACTTCCAAGGACGTGGTAGAAGCCAGAGGGACCACTTCAGGTCAGCATGTGGTGCGGTCCACGACTGTCAAAAGGTGTGTGAAACCTTGCGACAATGGGAGGGGGTCCCACCAAATCCGCGTGGGCATGGTCGAACCTCCTAGCCAGGATTGGGAATGACTCAAGGGGAGCTCTGGTGTGCTTGTGCACTTTGACCTGCTGGCACGCGATGCAAGCTGCGGCCCACTCTTTCACATCTTTGCGCAAGTGCGGCCAGATGAATTTCACCCCCATTAGTTTCACCGAAGTTCGCATTCCTGGATGCAAAAGGGACGGGACCAACTCAAAAACATGACGGCGCCAAGAGCTCGGAACCACCGGGCACAGGCAGCTGGTGGAGACATCGCTGATCAAGGGAGGGCACCCTTCTTGCACCACCCTGTTCTCTAGCCTTAACCCAGTTGGCACAGACTGGAGCACACAAATGTCCGCATCCCTGGCTTGTTCCGCGGCCATGGCAGGGAAATCTATTCCCATGTAGACCGGGGTGATTAATGTGCATGACAGGCAGTCGGCCACGATGTTGAGTTTACCGGCAATGTGTTGAATGTCGGTAGTAAACTCCGAACTTGCGACCAACTGCCGTTGCTGCCGGGCCAACCACGGTTCCGAGGTCTTGGACATCACATGCGTCAGTGGCTTGTAGTTCAGGAACGCGGTGAATTCGCACCCCTCCATCCAGAACTAGAAATGGCGTGTCGCCAGGCGGAGAGCCAGCAATTCTCTATCGAATGTGCTGTACTTGTGTTCGTTGTTGCACAGAGTCCGGCTAAAAAATGCGAGCGGCTGCCATGAACCTGCGATGCACTGCTCCACTACTGTCCCTATGGCAACGTCAGATGCATCCATCATGAGCGCAATCCGTGGAGATGGATCCAGGTGGGCTAACAATGCGGTGTCCACAAGCGCTGTTTTGGCATTAGTGAAAGCCTAGACTCGCTCGGGAGTCCAGTCGATGCTTCTACTGGCTTCTTTTTTTTTAAGCGCTGCATACAATGGCTGCATCAGCTGGGCTGCCCAGGGAAGGAAATGGTTATAAAAATTAACCATTCCCAAAAACTCCTGTAGTGCCCTCACTGTCTGCTGGCGTGGAAAATCTGACACAGCGCACATTTTGTCCGGTAACAGGATCATGCCCTCCAGTGAAATATAGTGGCCCAAAAAGTCAATCACTGGCACACCGAACTGGCACTTTGCCGGGTTAACTATCAGCCCGTGTGCTTCCAACCTTCAGAAAACTGTCTTGAGATGTGCGATGTGCTCCTCCTCAGATGCACTGTCTACCAGAATGTCGTCTAAATAGACAAAAACAAAGGACACGTCGCAAAGCACTGCGTCCATCATCCTCTGGAAGGTCTGCGCCACGCCTTTTAATCTGAACGGCATGCGTAAAAATTTGAAAGGCCAAAAGGAGTTATTACAGCTGTTTTTGAAACATCTTCCTCGCACACCGGAATGTGGTGGTAACCGTGGACCAGATCTACTTTGGAAAAAACACACGCCCTGGCCAGGTGTACAGAAAAATCCTGGATGTGTAGGATAGGATAGCGATCGTGTTCCGTAGCGTTGTTCAAGCGCTGGAAATCGCAGCATGGTCACCACAACCCATTGGCTCTAGGCACCATGTGTAGCGGGGATGCCCACGGGCTGTTGGAGCACCTGACGATGCCCAACTGTTCCAAGTTGGCAAACTCCTCACGTGCGCTGGCCAGTTTAGCTGCGTCCAGGTGCCAAGGTCATGCGAATACCGGCGGCCCTTTTTTAGTAATGAAATGTTTGACCCTGTTCTTCATTATCATAGCTGAAAACGTCGGGACCGTGAGTGCTGGGAACTGCGAGTAACTCTTGGTACTTATCCCCTGGAGCTATAATATTGGCCAGTGTTGTCGACCAGGCTCCCTGAGCTGTACAGGGCAGAAGGGCAAAAGAGACAGCATTGACTAATTCCCTATTAGCAACATCAACTAATAACCCATAAGTACATAAAAAAATCCCCGCCTAAAATGGGGGCGGAACATGCAGCCACCACAAAGTTCCACTGAAAGTTGCGTCCGTGTAAGCATATTGTCAGTGTCCGCTCACCAAATGTCTTGATGATGGATCTGATGGCAGCTGTAAGCTTGGGACCACTGCCCCCTGCCACCCTGTTGGCAGGATGAGGTTCTTCTGGTAGCCGGAGTCCACCAGAAAATGTCTCCCCGAACGTGTGTCTGTGACATACAGCAGCTTGTTTCTGTCACCAGCAGTAGTAGCTGCTACTGACTGCTGGCAGTGCCATTTCCCGACTTCTTGAATTGGTATGGCGGCACGCATTGCTGGGCGTTTGAGTCGAAACGGCGATGATAGCAGCAGATTGCCCCGTTCCTGCATCTCCTGGCGTCTGCTCCGGCTATCACCAACGGCTCCTCGACCTCGCTGGAGTCCCTCTTGGACGTCGGTGTCCGCTGCATTCATGCTGAGTGTTCTGGTTGCTAAAATGATACGATCCGCTTCTTGCACCAGTGTGTGGTAGTCCTTGGTCACCAGCAATGGCAAGTTGGCCAGGATCGCCCTCGCTGCAGCCGATAGGTTCCTGAGGAACAGGTGGGAGAACAGGAAAGACTCGTTGTTTCTACCCATCAGCGCCAACATGCTCTCCATTAACACTACGGCTGATCTGTCCCCCAAAGGGTATAGCGCTGGAGAAGCATCCTCTTGAGCGCCTCGTATTTCCCCCAGGCCAGCGGCTCCTGGACTAGGCTTGCCACCTGTTGCGTGGCACGCGCATCCAGCGCAGCGACCACGTAGTAGTACCTTGTGTCATCTGTTGTTATCCCACAGAGTGCGAACTGGGCTTCTATGTGCAAAAAACACACTGTCAGGTCATGAAGCCAAAAGTCCTTGGAGCTTGACTGAAACAGCATATGCAGCGTTGTTGCGCTCCCTCTAGGTAGTCTCCGGGGCTGTGCTCGTCTCGCCCTCCATGGCCCATCTTGGGGTCACCAGTGTGGAGAAAGTATGCAGGCAAGGCAATGAGCTGAATGACACAAGACTTTATTCTTTCTCCAACAAAACAGTATCGCAAAACCGCATCCCAGGCCTCTGTGCATCCCTCTTTTATATCTTTATTTCCATACATTGAGGCCCGGAACTTCCGACCATAACACATTATGTTTAGAACAAAACCTGTGTGGCACATTAACATGACGTAACACCGGCACCGCACTCACATCCTTCTCCCACCGGCCCGGTATTTACTCCTCTCTCCGCGGGGCGCATAGTCCTCACTGTCCCATCTGAACCCCCCGGTGACACCTCCTCTTTTGGTCCATTGTCCCCTGGGTGGAGAAATCCAACACCTTGCCCCCACAGGGTCAAATTATCGTACATTATGGGATTTTGGGAATTATTCATGGTTTTTAGTTTTTATTTATTTTTATTTTACCTTTATTTAACCAGGAGGTCCCATTGAGATCCAAGATCTCTTTTGCAAGGGAGACTTGGCCAAGGTAGCAGCTTTACAGAATCAAAACCAAATGAAACACATAATTCACAAGCCAGCAATGAAACAGAATGATAACTATTCAAGCACAGTAGCCTCTCAAGCAAAACAATGACATTCCTCCCGTACTGGATTCTTTATGATACTCTTGAAGTCATTAATAGATATGAATGTTTTTAATTTAAGAACTTTTTGGAGATTATTCCATGACTATGGTGCACAGTAGAAAAATGCTGCTTTGCCAAAGTCTGTCAAAGCCCGGGGAACATTCAAGAGCAACCACTAGGAGGTGCAGAGATAGTAATTAGTATAGCTGACAGAGAGAAGAGTATTGAAGTATTCTGGGAGTTTACATAGCAGAGTTTTATAGATGAACATATACCAGTGTTGTTGTCTGTGAATAGTTAATGATGTCCATCCAACTAAACCACAGAAAATGCAGTGGTGAGTAAGAGATTTTGCATTTCAAATGAAATGTAGAGAAACATGATATACTGAATCGAAGCTCCTTAAAGTGGAGGAGGCTGCATACATGTACAGTATATCACCATAATCAATCACGGACAGGAAGGCAGTTTCCACAAGTTTTTCTTTGCAGAGAATATAAAACATGATTCATTTCTGAAATAAAGGGCAATCTTCATTTTGAGTTTCTTCACGAGATTAGAAATTAATCTAGAAATTAATGTAGTTTTGCCCTCTGTACAGAGGGCAAATAGGTATGATAATTATGTACCTATTTGGTACCTATTAGGTACGATAACGTACGATAATTATCGTATTTGTATGATAGTTTTGCCCTCTGTACAGAGGGCAAAACTATCATACTATCATACAAATGATCTATCATACTATCATACAAATGTACTATCATACAAATGTACTATCATACAAATACAATAATTATCGTACGTCTGGCAACACTGACCCTGTTTACATGGTCATGAGTAACCCAATTACAATCAGCTTTCTGGAGTTACCTGATTATTCAAACTGTCATGTAAACAGAGTAATCTGATTACCTTTATCAGGTTACTCCAATAATCGGTTTACTCGTGACCATGTAAACAGGGTCAAAGGCTCATTAACAGTTTATGAGAAAACAGATTAACACACCTAGTTTATTTGCCCAGTAAACTGTTTACTCAGTGCATGTAAACACCATAAGCTGTTTATTACCTTTATCGGTTTACTCCAGTAATCAGTTTACTTGTGACCATGTAAACATGGTCACTGATAAGAGCACACATGATGCTAATGAGGAACCCCTGTTGTTAATGAGGAGGCAGCAGTGACACTAGTTGTTGACAGTACTATCATGAACTGCCCCTTGGGGCAGAGAGATGTGACCCACACGCTGGACTGCAGTTTGTGAAATTTATTTTGGATACCAGGGTGGATACCAGTCACCCCGGGCAAGATCAAAAGAAAAACAAGGGCCCACCCACACTAAGGACCCACCCCACCAAAAGACAAGAAAACAACCCCACCCCGGGAGGGAGGTGGGGGACCCAGGCATGGAGGGACAGAAACAAACCAGAGAAAATAATAAGAACTCCTATGACTCACACCCCAGTAAAACCCAGGCTAGGGGAAAACAAAAAAACAAAAAACCCCACTCAGGATCCACACCAGACAAAATCAGGGACCTAGGCCCCCTGGACCAAAGGGCTAGATAGTTCCAGTGGCCAGCCAAGATCCCAGGCCTAGTAGACGGCAAGATGGCAAGAGTCGAGTGGCCTGCTGGAGATTATGAGCCACCCAACCCAATGGCACAGTCTGTCAGGCGGTCAGCCAGAGTTCTTTAACCACCAGCACAAAAAAGGTGGTCCAGGGGGTGGCCGCCCAACCGGGACAACCAGAGATGAGGAGGATGGAGGAATAGGGGGACCCTCAACGACGTCAGGCAGAGAAGGGGGAACCATGATGGCCTCGGGCAGAGGAGTGGGAACCACAACGGCGTCTAGCAAAGGAGGGGAAACCAAAACGGCATCTGGCAGAGGAGGGGGAACCATGATGGCGTCTGGCAGAGGAGGGGGAACCACGACAGCGCCTGGCAGAGGAAAGGGAACCACAATGCCCTCAGACTAGCCTGTAGCACCGGCGGTGGTCCCGGGCTGGGACATAGCAGCACCCGCGGTGGCTCCGGGCTGGAGCAAAGCAGCACCCGCAGAGGGCCCGGACTGGGCCAAAGCTGCACCCACGGAGGGCCCAGGCTGGGACAGAGCACCTGCGAAGACCTCAGCCCGAGGGGGAGCAGCACCCACAGAGGTCCCGGGCTGGGATGGGGCACCCGCGATGACCTCGGCAGGAGAAGCTGGACCCATGGTGATCTCGGGCGGTGAGGCTGGACCCACAGAGGCTTCTGGAAAAGCTGGACAACCCTCGGTGACCCTGGGGAAAAGCTCAGAAGGGAGATGCAGCGAAACAGGGTCAAGGTCACTGGCGGCAGTGGAGCGCAGCGAAGTGAGCTCAGGCGCAGCCATTGACTGCACCTGGCTTTCCCCACCAAGAGCCAGGCAAGATCTCTCCAAAATAAGATAAGATAAGATAAGCCTTTATTAGTCCCACAATGGGGAAATTCCAGGATTGCAACAGCATAGGGATAGCAACACTCAGAGCAACAATCAGAAGGCAAGAAAAAACAACATCTAGTAAACATATGTCCATATTACTATAAATGTATATATATAGACACACAGTGCAGAGCATTATGGCTGGTGGATGTGCAGCAGAAAGTCTAAGCTCTCTCTCCGCGGATGCAGTGGGCCAGCTGGAAGTCTTTGGGCATGATGGTGACCCCCTTAGCGAAGAAGAGACCACCAGGTGGGTCTCGCTGGTCTCCTGCAGAGCCATGACGGCGAAACTCAGGAAACGCAGGACGGTCTTGAAGTCCTGAGCGATCTCCCTCACCAGGCGCTGGACGGGCAGCTTACGGATGAGCAGCTCCGTGGATTTCTGGTAGCGACGGATCTCTCTCAGAGCCACGGACCTGTGACGGCGAGGCCTCTTCACTCTGCCGGTGGCCAGAGCGCCTCTCCGAGCAGCCCTGTGGCTAGCTGTCTCCTGGGGGGCTTCTTCCTCCAGTAGATTTTACGAGCGGTCTGCTTGGTTCTTGCCATCGCTCTTTATTATTCTGTCTTATATTTCTTTCACGCCGCCTAAACTCCAGCCCGGCACCCGCTTCGTTTTCGCTACAGCTCCCGGTATGTCGAGTTTCCCATTAGCACCGGGCGGCGGCCAAGTGCTAGCTAGCACTAGCTCCTCCCCGCTGTAACGTCTCCCGCTGCAAACCGTGGCTCCGTCCGCCGACCCGGGAGACCCCCGGGGCGATCCGTGCGTCCGTGATATACATACAGAGTGAAAGGTGTAGAAAGAAGAAGGAAGATTAAAAAAAAGGCTGTTGCAACAGGCAGCCGACTCGTGTGGCGCCGCCGGTCCGGCGGAACCGGAACCGGTTATATAAATAGAAACAACAAAGACAAAGGAGAGCACTTGCGTGATCTCAAGCTCCACCGCCATCCAGGACTCTGTCGATCTGAACAACGACTCCTCGGGCCCGGCCTTCTGGAGGTCCAGCTCAAACTCCCCAGCCCCAGCAGCAGGCATGGTGGTCAGTGCAGTCCCAGGACTCCCCAGTGATGTGACCCACGCAGATGGCTCGCCTGACATGGACAGAGGAGGTCGACTTCCTGCTGGTGCTGGACCTTGTTCTGCCGAGGCCAGGGGACGCTCCATCATCAGCACAGGCTTCGGCTCAGTCACAGCGCTCTCCCTCCATCCAAACCATGGCTGCAGGGCTGGAACCAGGTCTTCCAGGGCCGCAGGCTCCTCCATAGCCCGGTAGCTCGGTCCTGGGGCCGGCGAACACTCAAGGGGGAAAGGAGGAGACACGGAGAGAGCAGATGAACAGTCTAAAGCTGCAGCAGGTGGTGAGGACTCAGAGGCCTGCCTAGTCTAAGCCTCACTACTGGGAATCAGGCAAGATAATTCATGTTTAGGTGAATGAGAGTGAAAAAACTCTTGCCTGGGTTTCCGGGATGCGATGTCATCTGCTGCAGCTGGTTGGAAATCAGCCCTCTCCGTGACTTCAATGGTTGTAGACTCCTCAGCAGAATGTGGAGTAGCTGCCCCTGCAGACACAGTGACAAGCAGAGCTGGGGAGGAAACAGCTGGACTCTCAGCAGTGGAAGGAGACGTCGAGGAGATGGGAGTTGCAGCAGAAAAAGAGGATGAGTGGGCTGATGGGACAGCTGGTGAGGAGAAACATGCGGAGAAAACTGCTGCGGGAGTTGTCTGGCTCGACGTGGGAGAAACTGCCGACTGAGAGGTGGAGGCATTCCTTCAGCGGGATTTCCTTGAGCGACGGCAGGAGATGAGAGGTGGAGACGTCGGCTCCTGGAGAGGTGGAAGAGGTCCCGGTGGAACCTCCTCCAGTTTTGGGGCGAGATCCGAGAGAAGCCATGGCTTATATTCGAGAAGGAACTCTGTCTCTGCTAATATGGCCTGCCTGTGCTCCTCCAGCTTCTTGGCCGATGGTGCGGGCCAGTGTTCGGGAGGAGGAGGCGGAACTGCCGCCAGAGAGCGGCAAGAGGCTGGAGGCTTTCGTGTCCATGGGCACTTGCTCTTCATCGGCGCAGGCACGGACAAAAGAATGGATTCCCCCAGCCCGTGATTCATAGGTTGTAGTGTAATAATGGAAAGGAGTAGGTTTGTGAGCTCTGGGTGGTTCCACAGGTTGGGGCATGCCTCGACTACCTGCACCGTGCCTTCCAGACACTCTCGGACTGCCTCAGGAGTACAGGAGGCACGAGCCTGCGAAAGAATGTCCTCCAGGATGCACACACACCAACGCTTCGTTTCACTCAGATCCAGGATTGGCAAATCCGGGGTGACGCCCCCGGGTGAAAAAACAAAACTGGGGAGAAAGTAAGAAAAACCTGCAAGCATCTGCTGCCACTGGAGTGAAACAAAATAAAATTAACACGAACTGTAGCCGCTGGGTCTCAAACTGGCCAGAAATTTCTGTCATGAATTGCCCCTCTGGGCAGAGAGGTGAGACCCACGCAGTGGACTGCAGTTTGTGAAATTTATTAAAGAAAACAAAACACGAAGACCAAAACAGTGCTCAAACCCAAAATCTAAAAGACAAGCAAAGTAAACTTACAAATACCTCACCAGCTACGAGGGCAGCGAACTTAAGATTCTGGCAACGAGAAATGAAAATAACAGCCCTTTAATAGGATTAGAAACAATTAACACAAAAAGTAACCGGTGTGAATCACATGAGCGGGCTGGGGAGAAAATGACAATCAGCCGTGAGTCATGAGGAGGGGAGACGGAGCTGACAGTTTGACAGGAGCACCGCCCACAATCAGGGGAAAAGCCCCAAAGCGCTCCTGACAACTGCAACTCCAGAGAGAGAAAGAAAAGAGCAGACACTGGCATAGAGTCCAAAATACAATATTATACAAATAAGGAAAACAAAGAGACAGAGACAGAGCACGGTGAAATCCCCCGTGCTCAGATCGTGACAAGTACAGGTGAACAACAAAATTTTTTGACTAATTTTCTCATTGCAAGATTTGCAGAGGCCAAGGCTCACAAAGTTAAATATAATTATGACCAACTGTGCACCCCAGGCATGCACAGGATATCTGCAGCCTCAGCAGATGACATTACATGAGATTAAATATACAGTAGTTTGTTTGTTTTATTAAGATCCCCATTAGCAATTATATAAAACATTGACTATTCTTCCTGGGGTCTAACGTATATATTCTCCCTTGTGTCTACGTTGTACAGAGGAGGGAGTACAATAGATGCCTCTGCAAAATGGACCAGTCAGCAGACCATGAACAGGACCCTGCTGGCAAATGTGGGTGTTTTTATCATTGTTGCAGCCCAAAAAGCCTGAATTGGCGGGAGCTTTTTTAAAAAGTTGCGATAAAAATTATGATGTTTTGAGAGGTTTTTTTTGCACTAAAAGTTGTGGGAAGAATTATAAATTTTAATGCAGATACTTTTTTCATAGTTTCATTCTATGTAATACCACAAGAAAATCACAGGATTGTCAGAAATTTCCTATTAAACAGTGATTTGTAAATTAAGCAGAAACTTATACTATACAGAAAAACTGTTTTGTGTAACAGCAAATACAGACTATAACAGTTAAGTGAGAATGAAGTAGCTGTTATGTATGGTAAAACACCTTGGGTGAAGGATGAGGCAAGATGACTGGACGAACACAGCTTTATTGATGGATGTAGAACAGCGGTAACACGGTAGGCACTTGGCAGAGGGCACCAGTTGAAGAGGCCACAATATGGATGCCCTCTGGCATTTATAAGGCAGTGCAGTGACGAGACAGAAAGTGCACGTCACTACACTGCACGTCACAATAAAGTGCTGTTGTAGTGATCCCAAGCACGGGTCTGTCCCACACTCGAGTCACTTATCACTCATGACTGGCGCCTAGCGGCTGCCCCGGCCTTGGATGCGCTCTGCAGAGCGTGCCCAAATGCCAAGTCACGTTTCGTTACCTTGTATTCATACATGTGTAATGACAATAAAGTTGAATCTCATCTCATCTCACTTTCCCCATTTTCTGTCTGTGTATTTAGTCTTATTTATTATGGGGATTATTTGTGCTTTTGTTTTGACAGCGCTGCGGCAGGACTTCCAGCTGTCAAGCCTGCTCGCGGCCTGTCACAGCTGTTTGTATTTAGTCATTACTTTCGGTCCTCACCTGTGTTCTGTTTGAGGGTTAGTCTTCTATTTAAGATCGCTGGCGAGGTTCATTCCTCGCTGCGACCTCGCCCTTTCCAGGCTGGTATCCCCAACCCTGATTCCAGCCCTTTTCAGCGTCAGGTTTTGCCCTTGCTATATTTATGTAAGTGTTTGTATTTGACTCTTTATATTTCTCCTGTTATTCACCCTTCAAGGTCGTATGTTTAGTTGTTTGTATTTCGCCCCTCGTGGTGCATTCTTTTGTTCCTTTTCATTATTAAATAAACAAACTCACTGCTGGCGATTGGTGCCTCATTTATGCCCTGAAAGGGGCATTCGTAACAGTCGGAACCCAACATCACATTTCCTCCCCCCTTAGAAAAGTCCAAAACTATACACACACACAATTAAGACCCTCCCCAATTTGGGACCTGAATCACGCATTAACATAACAAAACCCAATGTGTTAAAATGGTCTAACACATTCACACAACATAACCAAAAATAGGGCTGACTGGTGGACTACCGTGCAGCCCACATGGCATGGTGTATTATTCTGCCACCCAATAAACTAACAAAAAGAGTCCATACATAACTAAAATTACACGCCGTGCTCTTAAACTAAGCAAAATACACAAAATCATCCCATTTTACAACATATACACATTAGAACACTAGAACTATTAACACACTTATTTACAGCACTGTTCCTTGGGCAGGAGGAGTGGAACCGGCATGGGGGCCCAGGGCAGCCCCTCAGCAAGCGCGCCCCTGGAAGCAGCAGGCTCTCAAGACGATGGCTGATCTTCCGGACGAAAATGCCTCTCTTCTTTACCACCAACGCTCGCTCTCGTCCAGCCCTGTCACCTGAAACCTCTTCCTGGACACGCCAAAGCTGATTGGCGTGCCTCGCCGAGCCATAGATAGATAGATAGATAGATACTTTATTTCGAACAAAAAAGCTAAAAAACAAAACAAATGGCAAGTGCAATAAAAGGACAGCTTGAAGTATGCTGCGCCTAGCTTAGCCACTATTCGCGGACACTCGTGATGTTTAGCTGGCTGTTGTCTGGCACATCTTTGCCATGGACATTCTTCACCCCGAACCCAAACCAAGTCCATAACCCTCAGTGGGGCTCGGCTAGGCCTGAAATGGTGCTGCTGAGCACACAGTTCCACCGTGCTCGTCGGTCTGACCCCGACCTCTTCTGAAGCCATTGTTGCATTCACCATCATTGCATTCACCATCGTAGCGTTCACCATCGTAGCGTTCACCATCGTAGCGGCAGACCCTCCATCCCCCTGCGGCCAAGCTCCAGAGGCATCTGGGGCTAGCACATTGGTGTCATTCGCCAGCTCAGGCACCTCACCGTCACACTCAGTACCCCCCTTTGCCGTTTCCCGAGCGCCAGCACTGAGACCCTCCTGTGTCAAACCTGAGTGAGGCTGGTCCTGCTTGACCGCCGTGGTGTCCATTAGCTCCTCATCACACACAACATCCTCATCAACCACAGGAACTGGAGGGTTCCACTGGCCACAACCCAACCATTCCTCTCCAGCATTGTCTATAATGACGAAACCCAGTCCGTAGAACAAGTCACAGCCTATGATGTTATTGCCTCGGGCTGTCACATGGAACGTGAAGTCAACCATCGTCGCAGACTTGTACCAAACTGTTAACTCCAAAGTTCCAACTGTGCACAGCCTGCTACCTCCATAACCATAAAGCGACGCTGGGTTACCTCTAATCCTGTAGTGGGGGAAAAACTTCCTCACCATGGCCCAATTCAGCAACAACCCCGCCACCCTCGTGTCGAGCAGCAGTGGTACCTCCACGCCGTCCAGTTCCATTGTGCAAAACGTGTACCCATTGGTACTGGGGGACACCATATGGATGGTTTTCGGGGGCAGGTGGAGTGATTTCTTCCGTGGGCTCTCCGGCTCAGATACACAGCACACTCTAGCATAATGGTTCAAGCGTTCACATCTGCTACAACACTTCCCTCTAGCCAGGCAGTCTTTAGCCTTATTGCAGTGCATCATGGACCCACAACCCTTGCAAAGGGTTTTTCCGGAGGCAGACCTTTGGCTGGCAGCATTGGCTTCCATAGTATCGTTGTCCAAGCTATCCTCGCTATCCAGGTCCACAACATTTGCCGCGGCAGGAGGCTCCGGCGGCCACTGTGACTGGCGCCAGTTTAGCTCTGAAGCTAGCTTGTCTGCGGCCTCCAGCTGGAGAGCTAGCTCAACAGCTCTGGCTAGTGTTAAGTTATTGGGTGCCGTAAGTAGCCTAGCCCGCAATGCAGCGCTACACTTGTGCTCCACAAGCTGGTCACATACTAATTCATCTTCCAACAGCCCAAAGTGACACTCGCTAGCTAGCTGCTTTAAATCGGCGACAAACTGATGAACAGGCTCACCCACTTGCTGAAGTCGCTGTCGAAAGCAAATCCTCCGGACAGTCACGCTATCCGTGGTATGAAAAAGGTTTGCTAGCAGCACCACAATGTCTTCAAAAGAGTCCGAAGCTCCGAGTGTGCACAGGACTCGCTGGCCCTCAATACCCAGATTGTGAACAAGTAGCGCACGTGCTCTTAACTTGTCGAGCTTACCCAGGTCCAGCGCGGTGATGTACATCTGAAAAGCCTCAAACCACATCGGCCAAGGCACCAGCAGCTCACCCGGGAGCTCGAGAAAGGGGCAAAGTGGTGTAATGCATGCCTCCATGAGTTAATCCTCGATCGCCAAATGTTATGTATGGTAAAATACCTTGGGTGAAGGATGAGGCAAGATGACTGGACGAACACAGCTTTACTGATGGATGTAGAACAGCGGTAACACGGTAGGCACCTGGCAGAGGGCACCGGTCAAAGAGGCCGCAATATGGATGCCCTCTGGTATTTATGGGGCAGTGCAGTGACGTGACAGGAAGTGCACGTCACTACACCGCACTTCACAATAAGGTGCCAAAACCCAGCATCACAGTAGCTGCTCATAAATTTGTCATAAAAATAACTAAAACTGTAGGCTACTCTTGCTGAGAACATGAATAAAAAGGATGAAAAAATAATTGTCCATTACAACAGCTAAATTGCATTGAATGCATATTAAAGAGTATAGATTTGGAAATTATGGCAGCACCTTCATTTGAAAACTCCCTAACCACAGCACTTCCCCACCAAACAGTACTGAGCACAGAGAAAAATCAAATAATTTATTCTGTTGCTCCGTATTGTCCATCAAAGTCTGTGTTTTTCTGAAAAAATTACTGAATATTCTCTTTCTTTCCAAGCCTGACTCCTACCTGTCTGTCTATCTGCTGTGCATCTTGACACACACCTGTCTCATCAGATACTCATCTTTCCTTTACCGGGAGTTTTACAGAGAGGGGGGGCTCTCTTTGGGGATTTGCCGGGGGTGTGCATCGATCCGTGTCCAGACTGAAGAGTTACAGCTTTAAAGCTCATTGACAAGACGTAGTAATGATTTTACCTCTAAAGATACATAAAATGCTCAAACACTGGCTGTAGTGTTAGATTTGCTCATTTGTTTGTGATTTTACGGCATCTCTCCTCACGCGCGGTTCCGCAACAGGGTGCTTTTCAGGCAAGCAGACTTTTTTCAACACAAACCCGGCACTTCATACACGCAATCAAGACAGAGACGTGGGGAGACATCCACTGGCGGGCAGGGGAAAACAGGGAACGGGACGGTGTGGGAAAACTCACGGGTGAATGGGTTTTTTTTAAATCGCAAACTGTTTTTTGCTGATGTGTTCTGTAAATGCTTACTGTAAACACGGAAGTGAGCGCAGTGCAGTGACACATTTGATTGGTTAGATTGAGTGTTTGAGCACTACTCGGGGACAAATTTGATTAGTGAAATTGATGGAAGTTGATGAGGATTGGCCAAAATTGCAAGAAAGTTGCGGTGATTGGACAAAGTTGCAAGGTCACTCAAAAGATGCAGCGATGGCCTGATTTCACGTGAATTAGAGGAATCACAATATCGCAAAATCCTGGAGGGACTGGTAAGTGTAAACAAACAACAGATCTTCCACATGAATTGTTGTTTTTTTATAATAGACAAGAGTCTACATTCAATTTGTTAAACTTCCTTGTTTTTCTACAGATGTAATTCCTGATGCCTGAATGATATCATCATTTGAAGACTTCTGAGGACAATAAGTTTCAGGTAGGATTTCAATAAAACCTGAAAATAAAGTGTAGAACAAAGAAAAAGTAGGGCCCCATTTTTGTCTTTGCCTTGGGCCCCAAATGGACTAAGTCCATCCCTGTCTGGCTCTGTATCTGTATCTGTATCTGTGTCTTTTTGAGCTCATTGTTTTGGGTACTCAAAAGTCAAAAAGGGGTGATTTTAAGGACAGGTCATCTTCCCTGTATAAAGATGAATGTATAGTACTATGTTGTGAAATCTCCACAATGTCACGATGTGGCTGTGTTCCAGCAGGACAATGCTCGTTCACATACCGTCCAAGTCACCAGGGAGTACCTTCAGCAGCAGAACTTTGATGTCGTTCTTGGGCCTTCTTATTTCCCAGCTTTATTCCCCATTGAATATTTGTGGGATCAATTTGGGTGACATGTTTCAGCCAGAGTACTGGCACCGCAAAACAGACAGGAGCTGGTCGTGGCATTGCAGGAGGAGTAACTAAATATCCCCCAGGACAACATTAGATGACGTGTGAGGTCCATGTAGAGGTGTATTACTGCCTGCATTAATGCAAATGGAGACCATATTCCATATTGAACTTTGTTTTTAAGACAGATGTTTTGTTGTCATTTTGGAAAATCAGGGTGCTTCTATTTTGTTCAATTTTGAAAATTGTTGACACAGATTTTCACTTGTCGTTCTCTGATATTGTTTTGAAGATGTCTAAAAATAATTTGTATCCTTTAACTGACCATTTCCATAAAATCTGAAAAAATTTCAAACTTTTCTAGACTGTTGCATTTTCATTGGCACTGAGTATAATTTTGGTAATCTGAACTGACGTAAAACAGGAAAAGTTTAGTTTGATTTAATGCTAGACAGTGAGAAAAAAAAAAGGTTATATAGTGGTGACCCAGCACACTGCGGACGAACACTATCTCACACTCATCAGGGCTGGAGGAAACGGAGGACAATTTACATAAGGACAGAGAGCCCCAGTGGGCAATCAGACGGGACTGTTATGTATGCGTCCTCGGAGAGGACGTCCGGGCCGGGCGCTAGCTGATGTCATGATAATGATGTGTATTGACCGATGTGTTGTGTATTAGATGACAATCACTATGCTAATGTGCCATGCATTCTCTCTGTCTGTATAACGTGTATATAAGAGCTTGTTATACATGCCTCAGCAACGCAAAAACTCTCCTACCAGACGCACGGCCCCAACGGGTAACGCTGGGGTCCACCGGCTGTATTTATGTTAGAGGATCAATAAAGAACCTGTGTCGACCTACGCTCGTGCCTCGCCTCCACATCCTTTCCTTACACCCTCTACATTGGTGACCTGACGTGAAATGGACTATCTCTCCCTTTCGCCGTGCTGTGGATTCCTTTTTCTCCACGTTGGTGATCTGACGGAGATGAACTGTCTCTCCCTTACGCCACACACCACATGGTGACCTGACGTGGGATGACCGTCCGCTCCCTTTCACCGCACTGTGGATTCCAGAGACCGGGGATCGTCTACATCCATCACATTCACACTGGAGCGCGCGTGTCTTATCCTCTCTCCACGATGGCAACCTCCAGGGCCGGACAGAGAGCGCGGCGCTGGGACTGAGACGCACGAGGATCAGCAACACGTGCAACACACAGAAACAGCCTGAACGGGGAAGATCATCTGCGCCGTCTGCTTTGATTTCCATCAAGCTCCCCGACTCTGACTCACCTCCCGACAGCGGACTTTCTGCACACAGAAGCCTCGCGCACACACTGCAGGATTATGAGGACAGTGCTACCTCCAGCTACAGTATGTGGTCACTGCACCAGGCGCACGCCACGCACCAGGGACAAACCGGCTCCACAGACTTATACATTGTCCTCCGCCGCTGCACAAGCTCGAGAAACATGGCCAATCACCATCCTCGGAACCTTTAGAGCTGCTCACGCACCTGAAGCAGACATGCAGCCCGCACACGGGACTTTGTATGGGTTTCTCAGCCATGGCGCACAACAGAAATTTACTCAATAGCTTTCCCCAATGACTTTAGGGCTGCTTCCACACCTAAAGCCAAACCACCAAGTCCCTCACACAGCTTCAGGTTTTTTTTTTCACAGCCGCTACGCATCCTCGGGGAATTTGGTCATTCGCCTCCCCCACATCCTCGCAGGACTGAGCCGCAAGAGGACTCAGAGAATTAATTTTTTTTCACAGCTGCCGCGGATCACCGCCAGGTTTACCGGGAAAGTTCCTCACCATGGCGGATCCACATGCAATTTTTGCACGGCCCAGACACTTTGTGTCGTCCCGGGCCGGCATTCAGTTATTCCCACACCCTCCCCCTCCTCCTCCATATTGCTCTTCCAGCACCTCACTCCCTAAAGCCGGCCAATCGCCGGTTTGTTCCATTACGCACGAAGCACACCGGCCCCGTGTGCCCACGACTCACGGCCGTTCAACGTGCTGGAACTCGGAGTGGAGCACACTGTCTTTTCCACCCCTCCCCCATCCCCCCCAAGGACTGACATGCCCTCCGACACTCCTCTACAGCAGGACAGTTCTACCGGAGCTGGAGCCCAAACGACGGGGGGGGGGGGGGGGTCACAGCCCCTTCTGAGTGTTCTGGGGGGAGCCGTGTGGTGACCCAGCACACTGCGGACGGACACTTATCTCACACTCATCAGGGCTGGAGGTAAACAGAGGACAATTTACATATGGACAGAGAGCCCCAGGGGGCAATCAGACGGGACTGTTATGTATGCGTCCTCGGAGAGGACGTCCAGGCCGGGCGCTAGCTGATGTCATGCTATTCATATGTACTGACTGATGTGTATTAGATGACAATCACGATGCTAATGTGTCATGCATTCTCTCTGTCTGTATAATGTGTATAAAAGAGCTTGTTATACATGCCTCAGCAACGCAAAAACTCTCCTACCAGACACACAGCCCCAGCGGGCAACGCAGGGGTCCACCGGCTGTGTTTATGTTAGAGGGTCAATAAAGAAGCTGTGTCGACCTACGCTTGTGCCTCGCCTCCACATCCTTTCCTTACAATATGTCTTCTTACACAGTGTATGTAAACTTCCAGTTTCAGCTGTATGTTCACCTTCTTAGGATAGACGTTTGTGCTAGTGTGAATTTGAAGGCAAAAGTGATTTAAACCTGCATTCTGTGTAGTGACCTGCAGATGTTCTTAACTCTGGTTGCAGAAAGTCTGGATAGAAGTGCATGGTTATGAGCATGTTGCCTTTATATTCCATAACATTTTTTTTTCAAACACATTCATGCCCTCAATTACTATATAGTTGTACATAATACTGAATTGCCTGTGATATATTTCAGTATTGTACAAATAATAAAAAAAAAAAACCTTGCAGACTCCAAATAATCATCATCATTCCTGAGCCCCACCTTCTTCCTACACTTTTGCAGTACAGTTCACGCTTACATTTTCATGGTAGAATGAATCTCCACAACATAACCGATCCAGTTCTGGAATATATTCTGTTAAAATGCATTTCAGTCAGTGCATTAAAATATTTCTGCTGAGCACAAATACAGTATCCTAAAGATACAGTTATGAAATTTTTATAGCATTATTTAAGTTAAAATTTTTAAGAAGCATTTTGGACATTTGTGATGTATTAAAAGCACAGGGTTGGAAATTTAATTTCACTTTATGTGTGTCTATCATGGAGGAAACATTTTCTGTTCAGTGTGCTTTTCTGCCTTTTGTCAAGTCATGGGTTGAGCTCATGCCCTTACCTTGTTTTGTAATTTATATTTTCTATATTTTCTTGTTACCAGAACACGTCTCAGCTCACGTTCTCCCCTTTAGTTTGTTTTCTAGGTTCCTCTATATTTATTTATTTTTATTTATTATTATAGTCACTGTTCTGTTCTTGTGTTTTTATTATCCTTGCTTGAGTGCTTAGTTTATTATGGCTCCATTTATGTTTCTGTAGGTCTTTTGTTCTTGCTCAGTTCTTAGTTGTTTATTAGTATTATTACTATCATTATTATTATCAGTATTGTGTATTCTGGCCCCGCCTTGTCTCTTGTCATGTATTTGTGGTTATTGTCATGGTCTTGTCTCCCCGATCCTCTATTCATGTTTCTGTGCATCCTCTATCTGTGATTGTATGTGCAGCTTCGTCAATCCTGCTCACCTCTGTTTTCCTCATGTGTCAGTTGTCAGTCATGATTGGTGTCCCCACCTGTGTCGTGTTGTTTTGATTGCCCCTTATCTATTTAAATCCTGTTAAGGAGCATGTAATCATACCATCTATCCATCCATCCGCCATGACTCCTGGTGGCTGGGCTGCTAGTCTGTTCAAGACACTTCCGAACGTTTAAGTTTTGCCTATATCTTCAAAAGTAAAAAGTGAAACATTTTTCTGAAAGTGGTCGAGGCGAGAGATAAATGTGTAGTTGCCAAATATATGTTTACTTTTTACTAACAGCCAGTCCCCTGTCTGCCGGCGACTGAGCAGCAAAGGGAGGGGGGGACCCAATTTGAATGTGGCTGCTCTCAGCTCACAGTACAGTGCCTGTCCGCTGGCAAAGTGACAATTCAAGTGACTGACTCAAATTTGAATTCAAATCAGGTGTCCCCCCGCCTTTCTCTGCTCTCCCTCTCTGCTGCTGCTACCTGTGGTGTTGTGAAACCACAGGTTTAGTTGGTGTCGGCGTGATGACGTGGCCATTCGGTGATGTCATCATGGCGAGCATATAAATGTGAAGGACGGCTATTTTACAATCTCTTTTACGACTCTCTTAGCATGGCCTCTCAACAACAATACTTTCTACCACCAGCATAGAGTTTGTGTGATAAAGTTCGTGTTCCCAGCAAATGCCACCTTCTGCCAGTCCTTTCAGTTTTCCAGACATAATAAATGGCAACAAGAAAGAAAAATGGGTCTTCCAGAGGAAAATACAGCGTTTTTCGTGAAGACGGATGCACATCTGGAAGAGTGCCCCCTATTACCAACACCATTCTTCAAGACTACAGGTGAGCCACCCATCCCGTGGCCATGTTGGATTGAGGAACTTCAGCCATTTATGTCGGCTAAGGGCCCGGTTAACGCTAGCAAGCGTCATCTGCTGGCTATGGTGAATTAGTGCTTTGGCCCCGAGGGACAGCATGTGTTGGAAGCACTGGGTCCTGAGGAAACTTTCAGCAGTGTGTCGCCTTGATAGCTGAGCATTTCACTGCCCCACGGGACGTGATAGCCCAGAGGTTTGTGTTTTACCAGAGCCAACAGCAAGAAGACGAGTCGCTCTTGCAGTACATAGATGCCCTTCACTGTTTGGCTAGCATATACGAGTTTGGATACGCAGAAGACAGATTGATACGCCACAGTTGAAGTGGTTCACCGAGAATACAGTGATACAGGTCATGCTGGAGGTGGGGCCGGATGACCAGACAGTGGTAGACACGGTGAAAGAGTTGCAGATGATGCTGTTGGAGATGACACACAGCTTGAGATGGCAGCGAGACAGCATGAGTAGTTGGTGGGAGTGCCTGGGCAAGAGGAAGGGCTCTAAGTGAAAAACAACCCAAAATATATACAAAGAACTGACAACATAATAATAACAGACATACAGAACTCAGAAAATAAATTGAATCTGAGCTCAGAGGGGAAATTAGAGCTCAGAATCATGACAGTAGGCTGGATTCATGGTGTAGCATGAACAAAACAAGGCAGGCTGCGATGTATCTTTTACATTTTGTTTGTCATTTTACAGGGACAGTTTCTTTATAAAGCATTTTTTAATAAAACTGGACCACCAGGACGAAAAAAGTGCTTTTTGTGATGTATCTTTTACATTTTGCTTGTCGGGTCACATTGGCGAGGGCTTAAGTGGCCATGCACACCGACTGAACGTTCCATACTGTACCATTCATTTCGTGTTTTAGTAAACGCCCTGTTTACGCGACCTAACACATAGCACCATTAATAACCAGTGTTGGGCAAGTTACTAAAAAATAGTAACTAATTACAGTTACTAGTTACTTCTTTTCAAAAGTAATAATAATGGATTAGATTTATATGGCACTTTACATGTCAAGTAACATCTCAAAGCGCTTACAGTGAGTCCATTATTCATTCACTCCAGACAGACATTGATAGTGGTAAGCTACTACTGTAGCCACAGCTGCCCTGGGGCAGACTGGCAGAAACATGGCTTCCAATCCATGCCAAGGGCCTCTCCGACCACTACTGAGCATTTATACACATTCATACCCAGTGTCATGGACACCGAAGGCAAGGTGGGTAAAGTCTTGCCCAGGGATACAACGGCAGGATGGCTGGGGAGAGCAGGATTATTGGTTATTATTGGACGTCAAAATTGGTTCCTTTGTAGCCCAAGATCCACCTCTGGTGACAATTTCATCCAAATCCATCAAGTAGTTTTTGTGTAATCCTGTTGCACAAATACAAACAAAGCCCTTGGTGGAGGCATGCACTCTCAGATCATCACCAAAAATTAAACATCTGTTGCCCGTGTCATTATATACCTTTCCTGAAAATTTCATCAAAATCCATTCAAAACTTTTTGAGTTATGTTGGTAACAGACAAACTAGCAAACCAACACAACCAAAAGCATTACCTCATCCCTTGGCGGAGGTAATAATCTTTATCCAGGTAGCAAGTAAATGTGTTTTAACTTCAATGGCTCACAGTCTCAGCTGTCTGATGGAAAGTCACTGTTGATAGATAGATAGATAGATAGATAGATAGATAGATAGATAGATAGATAGATAGATAGATTCCAAACTGGAAAATTATAGTGCAACAACAGCATGGCACAGACCACCCAACCAACAGAAATACACACAGCATAATAGAAAAAGGAATTACCTAGGGAAGTAAAGTAAAAATCCTTAGCTAGCTTTATATACAACATAAGTTTATACTAGGTTAAATAGATGATGATCCTTATAAGTCTATGGGTAGTACTGACTGTACAAAGGATTATAAGGCACAGGGTGAAATACGAAGTACCAATTATACTGTAAGGTGCAGTATGATGATGATGATGAGATACTTCAAACAAAATAACAAAAACAAAACAAATGACAAGTGCAATAAAAGTGACAGTGTACAGTGCTCGAAAAGGAGAAGGAAGAAGTTAATACTTATTTACTCCAACTCCTCTTTTCCCTAAATACAACCCATGTGAAATATATACATATTACCTCTATTAAGAACCCCAAATAGACGATTATATTTTATACATACAGTATCAACACTGACACCCATCCATCCCTACATACATACAGTCCGTACAAATACATGCATCTATACCCATCCCCAAACAACATACAGTGGTGGGAAAAAGTGTTTGCCCCCTTCCTGATTTCTCATTTTTTTGTATTTGTCACACAAATGTTTCAGATCATCAAACAAATTTAAAATTAGATAAAGATAATACAAGTAAACACAAAATGCAGTTTTTAAATAAAGGTGTTTATTATTAAGGGTAAAAAAAAATCCAAACCTATATAGTCCTGTGTGAAAAAGTGATTGCCTCCCCTCGCTAAAACATAAATTAACTGTGGTTTATCACATCTTTGGAAAGCCGAGTTCAATTTCTCTAGCCACACCCAGGCCTGACTACTGCCACACCTGTTCTCAATCAAGAAATCACTTAAAAAGGACCTGCCTGACAAAGTGAAGTAGACCAAAAGATCCTCAAAAGCTAGACATCATGCTGTGATCCAAAGAAATTCAGGAACAAATGAGAAGCAAAGTAATTGAGCTCCATCAGTCTGGAAAAGGTTATAAAGCCATTTCTAAAGCTTTGGGACTCCAGCAAACCACAGTGAGAGCCATTATCCACAAATGGCAAAAACATGGAACAGTGGTGAACCTTCCCAGGAGTGGCCGGCTGACCAAAATTACCCCAAGAGCACAGCGACAACTCATCCAAGAGGTCACAAAAGACGCACAACAACATCCAAAGAATTGCAGGCCTCACTTGCCTCAGTTAAGGTCAGTGATCATGACTCCACCATAAGAAAGAGACTGGGCAAAAATGGCCTGCATGGCAGAGTTCCAAGATAAAAACCACTGCTGAGCAAAAAGAACATAAAGGCTCTTCTCAGTTTTGCCAGAAAACATCTTGATGATCCCCAAGACTTTTGGAAAAATACTCTGTGGACTGATGAGACAAAAGTTTAACTTATTGGAAGGTGTGTGTCCAATTATATCTGGCATAAAAGTAACACAGCATTTCAGAAAAGGAACATCATACCAACAGTAAAATCTGGTGGTGGTAGTGTGATGGTGTGGGGCTGTTTTGCTGCTTCGGGACCTGGAAGACTTGCTGTGGTAAATGGAACCATGAATTCTGTTGTCTACCAAAAAATCCTGAAGGAGAGTGTCTGGCCATCTGTTTGTGACCTCAAGCTGAAGCGCACTTGGGTTCTGCAGCAGGACAATCATCCAAAACACACCAGCAACGCCAGCTCTGAATGGCTTAAGAAAAACAAAATGAAGACTTTGAAGTGGCCTAGTCAAAGTCCTGACCTGAATCTGGCATGATGAATTTAATTTGATGTATATTTTACAGTTTGTTGTCCAGGTGTTTTGAATCCTTTTTTGCTTTCTCAAGTATCTTGCTTTTCTGGCTATATCTGCATTTTCTTTTGTAAGGTGCTTGTTTATATAAATGTTCATTCCTTTCAGTTTTCTACCTTGTTTTAGCAGTGCAGTCTTGTGTTTTCTGTTGACAAACCTCATGATAACAGCCAGTTTGTCGCTGTTGTTTTTCCTGGGCAAAGGGTGGCAGGCCTCAATGGCGTTACAGTCCAGCTGTATTCCTTTGGACTACAGGAAGTCTGCCCCCTGTTGCTCAGTGGATTCAGCTTCCAGCTCACTGAGTCCCTCTCTGCTGTCCGTGGCTACCGCCTGAGCATGTGATCGAGGTTTAACGTGGAGCCCTGTGATGATCACGTCATTCACCCGGGTGTATGACAGCATTGTTATGACATTGTTATGACCAAAATTTAACATTAGAGTGAGTTATTGTACAGGGAAATGGCATGTGGCAGAAGAGATTTCCTGTACCTGGCCGTTCGGCAGCGGAGCTGTAGCAGTCTGCTGGAGAAAGGGCTCCGTTGTCTGTCCAGTGGGTGGTAGAGGGGGTGATCAGGATTGTCTATAATAGACTGCAGTTTGTTCAGTGTCCTCCTCTCTACCACAGATTCAAAGGTCTCCGTCCTGAAACCAATCACAGAGCCAGCCTTCTTGATAATCTTGTCAAGTCTGTTGGTGTTGCTGGCTCTGATACTGCTACCCCAACAGACAGCAGCAAAGAAGATGGCACTGCCAACAATGAGCTGGTAGAAAAGCTCCAACATCTTGTTGCACACGTTGAAAGATCTCAGTTTCCTCAGAAAGTAGAGTCTGCTCATCCCCTTCTTATACGTAGCATCGGTGTTACAGTATCTCACAAAAGTAAGTATACCCCTCGCATTTTTGTAATATTTTGTCTTTTCATGGGACAACACTGAAAATATGACACTTTGACACAATGTAAAGTAGTCAGTGTACAGCTTGTATAACAGTGTAAATTTGCTGTCCCCTCAAAATAACTCACCAGACAGCCATTAATGTCTAATTCATTTAAAGACTGCATTTTGTGTTTACTTGCGTCATCTTTGTCTTATATTAAAATTTGTTTGATGATCTGAAACATTTAAGTGTGAAAAACATACAAAAAAAATGAGAAATCGGGAAGGGGCAAACTCTTTTTCACACCACTGCATATTGTACCTTTGTGTTCTTTGTAAAAATATGAAGTTGTTCACATTGGTGCTTGGATGATTTTTTTCTGAATAAAGACTTTCAGCAATGGTTTGTTTTAGTGATTTATTATACTTAAGTATGGGGGGGGGGGTCAACACATTTAAATGTAAGATGGTAAAGAAAAGTGCAGCATGATAATTCATATTCTTAATTGGAGTGTTAATGCATTTATGAACATGGTGGTAATTTCTGAGATGTGAAATATTCTGGATGTGTTGAAACAATTAAAAATGAAGATGACTATCAGTATAGTGTTAAAAATGCACCTTTATGTGTCATGAAATGACACAAAATGTGTTGTAATGCTACTAGTGACAGGGACCGATTGAATTTATTGTTAACACTACTTAATTTTAAATTATCACTTACTGTTAAATCAACACTGCTTAGTATTAAATTGACACTACTAGTGTTGTGAATCAACTCTGCGTGTTGTTAAATTGACACTACTAGTGACAAGGACTAACACAATCTAGTGTCACAGTAACACCAAGAGTGATAGAGATTTACAATTTAGATGTCTGAAATTAACACTATTAGTGACAAAGATTAACACAGGAAAGTGTTAAAAATACACTGCTTTGTATCATAAAACACTATGAGTGTCAGAAATTTAACACTAATGAAGTGTTAAAATATTAACACTATCAAAAGTGTAATTGTAACACTGTGCCGGGGAGGATTATATAAACACTGGCATAGTCTTAGTTTTTACACTGTGTGAGTTAAATTACCACTGACTGTTTTGCTGTGGGTTTTTTTTTTTTTTTTTCAGCAGCATTTCATCACATCAAATCAGCATGCCCATGGCACAGAGACCCTGGTTTGACTTCACCAGACAGTTAATATTTCTTGTGGTTTCTGGCAGAGGTATGTGGTTTTTTTGTTCAGGATCAAGGCTCCACTTATTGATCAGGTGGAATTTAAATGAAAGTGAAGACTGTGACTTTAGTGGTTTCATAAGTTTATAAACTACAGTGGGGTGAAAAAGTGTTTGCCCCTTCCTGATTTGTCATTTTTCTGTGCGTTTGTCATGCTTAAATGTTTCAGATCATCAAACAAATTTAAATATAAGATAAAGATAACACGAGTAAACATAAAATGCAGTCTTTAAATGAAGGTGTTTATTATTAAGGGTAAAAAAAAAAATCCAAACCTACATGGCCCTGTGTAAAAAAGTGATTGCCCCTGAAACCTAATAACTGGTTGGGCCACCCTTAGCACCAACAACTGCAATCAAGCATTTGTGATAACTGGTAATGAGTCTTTTACAGCGCTGTGGAGGAATTTTGGCCCATTCATCTTTGCAGAATTGTTGTAATTCAGCCACATTGGAGAGTTTTTGAGCATGAACCGCCTTTTTAAGGTCATTCCACAGCATCTCAATCAGTTTCAGGTCAGGACTTTGACTAGGCCACTCCAAAGTCTTCATTTTGTTTTTCTTAAGCCATTCAGAGGTGGACTTGATGGTGTGTTTTGGATTATTGTCCTGCTGCAGAACCCAAATGCGCTTCAGCTTGAGGTCACGAAGACATGGCCGGACATTCTCCTTCAGGATTTTTTGGTAAACAGCACAGTTCATGGTTCCAGTTACCACAGCAAGTCTTCCAGGTCCTGAAGCAGCAAAACAGCCCCACACCATCACACTACCACCACCAGATTTTACTGTTGGTATGATGTTCCTTTACTGAAATGTTGTGTTACTTTTACACCAGATGTAATGGGACACATACCTTCCAATAAGTTAAACTTTTGTCTCATCAGTCCACAGAGTATTTTTCCAAAAGTCTTGGGGATCATCAAGATGTTTTCTGGCAAAACTGAGAAGAGCCTTTATTCTTTTTGCTCAGCAGTGGTTTTCATCTTGGAACTCTGCCATGCAGGCCATTTTTGCCCAGTTGCTTTCTTATGGTGGAGTCATGAACACTGACCTTAACTGAGGCAAGTGAGGCCTGCAGTTCTTTGGATGTTGGTGTGGGGTCTTTTGTGACCTCTTGGATGAATTGTCGCTGCGCTCTTGGGGTAATTTTGGTCAGCAGGCCACTCCTGGGAAGGTTCACCACTGTTCCATGTTTTTACCATTTGTGGAAAATGGCTTTTGCTGTGGTTTGCTGGAGTCTCAAAGCTTTAGAAATGGCTTTATAACCTTTTCCAGACTGATAGATCTCAGTTATTTTGTTTCTCATTTGTTTGTGAATTTCTTTGGATTGCAGCATGATGACTAACTTTTGAGGATCTTTTGGTCTACTTCACTTTGTCAGGCAGGTCCTTTTTAAGTGATTTCTTGATTGAGAACAGGTGTGGCAGTAATCAGGCCTGGGTGTGGCTAGAGAAATTGAACTCAGCTTTCCAATGATGTAATAAACCACAGTTAATTTATGTTTTAACCTCTTTTACTGCCTCTTATACGGGGGAAGGGGGGTATCACTTTTTCACACAGGGCCTTGTAGGTTTGGATTTTTTTTTTACCCTTAATAATAAACACCTTCATTTAAAAAATGCATTTTGTGTTTACTTGTGTTATCTTTGTATCATATTTAAATTTGTTTGATGATCTGAAACATTTAAGTGTGACAAACACACAAAAAAATGAGAAATCAGGAAGGGGGAAAACACTTTTTCACACCACTATATATATAGTGTACTCTCTGTGAGGACTGCGACACAATTGGGCTCTTTGAATTTGCAGTCCTCCTTTTAATTTCTATTCTGAATGGTTGTACTTGTTTAGCTGTTCACATTTCAATGCCATCCAACATTCATTCTGTCATGGATCATGTTGAATTCATTTTTTTATGTAATATTTGAACCCGTATCTGAGGTTGAAGAGAACTACATGAGATGTATGTCAGACTGATTAATTTGTTTTTCTGTAATCATACCACAAGTGGCCATCTGTCATTGCAGGATGTGTTTTGATGTGCTTTTTCATGCTGACCTATCTCATTCTCCTGTGTTGAGAGCTGGGTGGGGCCATGTGGACTCATTTATAGGCATCAGCAGTGAGTGATTTGGGTGCACTGCTTCTGCAGCTCTGACTTCCATAAAATCTGTTTTTTTCTCCGCACAACAATGATGGTGCCAAAGGTTCCCTTAGCACCACTACATATACTGAGACACATTTGGGCAACTCACCCTGCAACCATGGTAACAGAAGAATTTTACTAGTTGGCAGCAGCCAATAGAGGGGCACTTCCCATTCAGCTCCAACCAATAACAGAGCAGCCTGCAGCCCAGCCCACCAAGAAGTGACACTGATGGGATAGTGCACAGAGGATTTAGAGAGGAATGGTTGACTGATGAACAAGTAGGCGAGAGTAAGGGTGTGCAGGTAGTTCTGTACGTGAGTGTGCCTGAGTAATGCTGCGGCATAATCTGATGAGAGGATTCCCTCATTTAACCACAACACGCAGACTCATTCACTGAGACCAAGTGACATTTAGCGCCAACAGTGCAGAGACTCCCTCTGTCATCGCTCTATCATACACACATGCACATGAACACACACACACATGTGCACAGGCAAAGTCTTCACTGGCTCAGAAATTACATATCCAGTGCAATCATAGCAAGAAAGCGAAAAAGCATGTGCCACAGTTATCAGTCAATAAAGTCATTTATTATTTCACACAATGGATAACATGAACAACTTCAATTGTAGTTCTTCTCAAGTGCTCAACACTGCCAGCCAACTGAAGGGTAGCAAAAGAATGAGCCTTTCTTTTTAAGGAAAGCAAAATAATAATAATAATTAAAAAAAACCCTACAAGATCATGAAAGATAAACATGACCGAAAACATGCTGGCAGACATGGATATACATATATATTGCATGTATATATGTGCTTAAGACATATATCTGTATGCCAGCAAATGCAAATACAAAATATATGCGTGCATTTACACATATATACTGTGAAGGATATATGCATATGCATGTGCATCTAGTTTTTACTCTATATGTCAAATATTTGCAGTTTTTAATATTCATACAATGTACAAAATGTTTTCATGAATTAAAAAATTCATTACAAAAAGAAACATATCAAACAATGTACAAGTCTTCCTTCAAATTCAATTGAAATTCCAACTTTCAGCTTGTTTAAAATATTTATGCATACAATCAAGTTGAGCATGCAAATAAAGGAAACCCACTCTAGAAAAAGGCTCAAATACACTGTATACAAACTAAAATATGCCCACACTGTTAGAAGAGCTCACTTTGTGCTCTAAAGAAGTACATTTATTGGTTTTCTCAATGCTTCATCTGCACGTTCAGCTCTGAACAACATTATAGCTTGGAAATAGTAATGTATGCTGTGAGGATGACTTCATGTACATTTATTTATGAGGCTCTTTAACACATGACCCCTCACTCCATGTGCAGGACACTCATCACAGCATGCTACAGAGGAAATGGGAGCTTTTCAAAATTTAGGTGCCGTCATCCCTTATCCTAGCTGCTGTTTTGAAGAGGCAAACATGGACAACGGCAAATACACTCCCCCCCCCCAAAAAAAAATGAAAGATTAAACACTGCTGCACAGCCCTTGGTGCTGGAACTCAAGACCAGGTCAAGGATCCTTGTCTTGGGGATTTTAGGGCCTTCATGTAGCCATTGGTCCAGACTGGCTTCTAAATACATTACAACAAAGTGACCTTGAACCCTCTGCAGTCCCTGTGTAGAGTGAAAGCTCTGAATAAGGACAATACTTGTCAGTGTTAGAAGGCACCGAAGCATTGGCTGGTAGGGGAGACAGACAGGGCACACAACACCTGGGGGTCTTTAATTTGAGCATCAGAGACCACTGACTGCGGAGGAGTAAGCTGCCAAGTACATAGTCTTCACACCTCATGACCTACATCTCTAGACCTCGTCTTCACCGCAACAGACTGGAGACCCACTGAAAGCCATCTAGAAAAGCAAGGTTGAGCACACTAATGTTAGGACGAGTGTATTTTTGGCTATTTACTCTGAGAACTCCACCAACATACAACCTTCTTGCTTACTCTTCCTGTTGCGGCGCTGCCCTAATTGGCTGCAGGCAAGGTAGCTACAAGTCAGTCGGGACTTCTATTTTTGGTTGAGTACACTGCAGTGGGACTTGTATTCTCCAACAACTTTTAAAAGTGCGGTAAGGCAAATTATTTCAGCATTGTGTGTAATTTAATGGCCTGGAAGAATGTCTGTTTATGTAGTGCCAAATTTGTCAAATACAAAAGTTCATTTGAGGATGAAATCTGTCTTTTTTTTCCTTGGGTCTTGAGCAGTGTTGCTAGAAAGAAAAGGCCTGCCACAGCTTCAGGAGTCAGTCTCAACTGGTATCCATGCAGGATGGACATACTAACACTATTTACAACAAACACATCAATACTGTAGTTTTACATCTGGTTAAGGCTGTACTGCATGGAGTTGCAGTAACTATAGTTTTCATGAAATGATAGTCACTTTCTGCACAACTTATTACAAATTATTACTGATATTATTCACAACTTGTTACATGAATTTGATTTATTGAGTAAATAAGACCACTTATTTCTCTTTGTCGAAGGATGGACCCAGAACAGAAATTTCTTAGAAGTTCATTGCCAGGCATGGCCTGATGCATAGCAAACAAGAATGTAGGAGAATGTGTTTTCCATGGCAAGATCCTCTGTTCCTCCACTGCCACACAGATAAAACAGTAATTCAAAAGTACTGGGCAGTCTACACATTACAGGAAACCAAATGGTACAGTAATATAATATCTTTTTTAATATCAGCCCAACCTTTCTAACTCTGTTATGATGATATGGGTCAGCAAACTAGGAGGAGTCTAGGAGACAGAGGATGCTGACTATGGAAGCTGTGAAGGACACATACAGTGTCAGTGTTCTAATAACTAAGACATGCGTGTCATTTGCACAATCGTGAATGTTTTGGGTCACTTTCTAGGGGCACTCTTTGTCACTTTGTATTTTTCTCAGGTCAAAATGGAACTGGTGAGAGAAAGAAACTTAAGGCACAAGTTGAACTGCTGCAAAGAATAATCCCACCCCGCTCAAAGAAAACAATCTTCTGAAAACAAAAACACAGTCGCCAAAGAAACGCAGATCCATTGCTTCTCATTTTGAAATACTTACGAAAACAACAATCACTACCCAAACTTACACTTAATGCAGACAGAATTAAACAAAGGTTTAACATACTGACACAAAAATTCAAGATGGCTACATTCTACAGTGCACATAGGAATGCTTTACATTGGTGCCAAAAGTGGTTGGGAGTTTGCTGAACTCTGATTTAGATACCGTTTAAAGTATACATCCTTACACTGAATACTAAGACTTTGGTTTCTAAACCTAAATACTGTATTAGCTGTCCAAAAATGTTACCAAGGATATGGATTCAATATTATGTTTGTTTGCTTTCAAAAAACTGACAGTGAACCCTCTTTTGCTGAACAGTTCAATTCAAACTCGGGCTGCCGTTTGACGCTTTTGGCTGCGCAGCCTGCATATACAAATTGATTGAAATAATGTATGGTCTCTAGAAATACCATACCACTGAATGCCAAAACATAAGGCTGAAACAAGCATGTAAATGCTGCATTTGATTGATGCAAAGAGTATGGTTTTTAATAGTGCATTTAACCAATTTTAAGGTTTACCAAAAATACACCTGATATTCCTTCTGTAAGCAATGCCCCCTGGATATAAACACGATAATGAGCATATGAATGAATACACATAGTTGTTTCTGTCTGAAAACAAGCTTGTCTTGAGTCACACCCCTGTCTGTTTTTGGTTATAAAACAATACACACTTTCATTGTCTATGTTACAACAATTCTATTTAATATACCGTATGCCAGTACACATCTATGAGCTGGTTTCAGGCAACAGTGGACTTTGTTTCTATGTACAGTCTGGGACAGTCTCAACCACCATATTGCCTTTATGTTGTTGCCCAGGAGAGACCTGAGCAGGGATGGAGAAAAAAAATAAACGTCACAGCGGGTAGATTAAGGGAGCTCAAGTAAGATGTAAAGCATTACTGGGAATAGATGGGAGGATAAAGGAGGATGGAGTTGTGCAGCAGGCACCAGGGAGGGTTAAAGAATTGGGGTGAGTGTGGAGAAAGGAGGGAGACTATGAGTGCGGAGCTGCCAGGAAGTATCAGTTACTTCTCAGAGAGAGAGAGCGCAAGAAGGTATGGATGGGTGGGGATAAAAACATAAGCAACATGTAAGGTGGTTTAATTATCGATCTGTTTTTGACAAGCTTCAATTGAAAGGCAAAAATAAGCAGAGCTGCACAGTTTTATATTAACCATTCCCCCATCCCATTGCTGGTAAATACATGGCCAGAGCCACATTCAGATACAGTATCATAAAGTACCATACACATCACTGTATCAGATACATAAAGAATCACGTAATATTCTACACTATCGTAAGTACCACACGCTTTTATAACATCAGATTCGGTATCAAAGAGTACCATATAGTGCCATTGTAAATAAAGGTCCATTGAATCTTTGAAAGGCCCATGTCTGGTTGGGTTTAGTGAAATGTTCCCTTCTCCTGCTCCTCCACTGTCCCACCGTATTTCCTCACATTAAGTTAGAGAGGAGAAACAAGTCAAAGTGCACCAAGTAGTCCCAAAATTAAGGGCACTGCATCTGATAAGCTTGAAACAGCACTGCGTCCGCTCTCTGCTTCTGGAGTTGCCTTCGTGTTTGGGTGGATCTACTGACTGTTAGGAGCCCATAATTCATCCCTGCTTTGGCCCCTGCCTCTGCGTTTCCCTCCTTTCGCCGGCGGAGGCACAGACCGTGCTTGGTGCACCACAGTTTCAATGGTTGCTGAGATGGAATCGTGATTAGAGAACTCTAGAGGCTCAGGGGTCAAGCCTTGCCTGACGCTCTGTCTCCCAGGCAGATCATCACACCTCTCTAGGACAGGCATCCCCAGAGTCCTCCCATCACCTCTTCTACTGCCCAACAGGTCCATACCTCGACCATCAGCCCATTCTTCTCGCCCCCCATTGGCCAGCTCTGATTCCTCTAACGGTTGCTTTCGGGGCCGCCCTGGCCGTCTTTTGATGACATTGTTTCCTGTTTTGGCTTGTCGCTGCAGGCGCTTGGCACGGAGGATCTTCTGCACATGCTCAAAGTTCAAAGAACGCATCCTCCTAACGTCCTTCTGGATCTGCTCTACCTCACGACGTTTATACCTCCGCTTACTTGGAACACCTGGGGGAGAAGAGAAGAGAGAAATCACAAGGTTAAAAAAATCGCAACGCAAGGTGTATAAAAAGAAAGAAGAGTTTCCAGCACCAAAGTTGAAAGGAGCACTCTTGGAATGACTATGTAAGACATCATGTCAATTCAGCTCATGGAGAGAATGTATTTTTATGCTTGAAGAGCTTCCTGCTAATTTTGAGATATTCATGTAAGCTTTTCAAAGCCCAGCTGAGCCAGAAGTGCAGATCCTATCCTGTAATTGTCTACTAGAGAGCCGAGAAAAGAGTTGAGAGGAGGCGATCGCATTCTGCTAGCAGGAAATGTCTCCTTCAACCATTTAATATGTCGCTACACAATAACAACCCTGTGCATCTGGAGCCCAGACTGCCAAAAAGCCAAACACACGCACCAATACAAACACCCACATATTCTCATGCCCATGCATGTACGCACACGCGCGCGCACGCACACACACACACACACGCACAAATAATGAATTCAGCAGTTCAGAATGACTGAGCAGAGCCATATTCTTTCTTTCACACTGGTGAACAGTTCACTATGTCCTTTGCACACTGCTCCAACCTTTCTCTTCCCTCCTCTCTCCCATCACTTTTTATTCTCTTTTCCACTCTACTCTTCATGTGCTGTATTCTCTAATTTTCAATTAAACTGGTAACACTGCACCATTTCATTTCCATTTTGATCTCAGAGACTGCTTCCTGATCTTGGTCTGTCGCAGTCAATTCTTTTTGTTTCCTGTCTCTATCCTGTTTCTTAGCTTCCCCCTCCTCAGTGTCTGGGCACTGTTCCCAGGGCTCAGACTGAGGCACTGCCAAAATGGAGGAAAAGCACAATCAGCCACCAGTCCCTAAGCAGTGTGCACACAACGTGGTTCATCTTCATTTTTCCGAGCTTCTACGCCCATTTCTGGATTCCTCAGCCATCTTCTCCCTTCTTTTCCTCCAGACTCCTGCTGATATGGTGCAGCAGGTTTCTACAGGATGCTAACACATGATGACCCTATTAAATCTAAGATGCTCTCATTTTCATACATGAAATATCGCTGGCTGGATTGCAAGAAAATGTCCTAAAGTGATGCACAAGGCATTCAGAACCTGCCTTTTTCGTTCAACCGTGGCATATGAGTCTTACAATTTTTTCCATCTTATTTTCTCAAGCTTTCCAGTGTCACATACAGAAGATAAAGAACATATGACAATTCTAAACACTGAGAGAACAAGTAGTTATGTTAAAGGTAAAAGATTTTACAATTAAGGCACTACATGGTAAGATGTGTACACAAATGATTCAGGGTTGACTGCCTCGTATGAAAGCATAGAGGAACATTGCTCTATTGTTGCTCAATAATTCAGGGCAGACAGTGAAATTAGTTAATGCAGAAAGCACTAAGTAGCAGTAGTTTATGAGGTGCACAGAAGTGAGCACATGCCCAGTGTACAGACACACAAACACACACATGCACACTACAAAGTAACAGAAATTTATGAGCGCTATACACAGAACATAAAACCAGTGACCTTCAGCAGTGCAAGGGGCCGTATAGCACCGAGGACCTGTTTCTCTGTGAAATAGGAAGTCACAGCTTTGCTTGCTTATCTACTGCCAGTGCAGTGGCTGAGACCGAGCTCTTGGCAGGATAACGTGATCCTTCATGAATATTATTTAGGTAAAGGATTTCTCTGGATGAAAGCACATGCATGTGTTTAAATGAATCACGTGTACTGGACCACAATGTGCACCAAGACCTCTCTCTCCTCTGGCTATGGGTGCCTCATTCCAGATGCTTTAGATCTTGATCTTAACTCCCCACTCCATCGGATTCAGCTTCTCTTTTGGAGTTCCTCTGTTATTTTGACTGTTACTACAATAGCGTTGCATGATACATATTTCAAAATAATCCCCTTTTAGCTGATACTGTCATTTGGTGCAGCTCCATCCCAGCCAGCAAAAATTGGTTGAAAAAATGTTGAAAAGACTACTTCCCCAGCTGTCTAAACAATGTCTGGATTTGGTTTAAAAGTGAAAGATGAAAAGTTGTCTTTTTCAGGTCATTAAAAACACAGCTATTTTTTTTTGGGGGGGGGGCACGAAATGTGGACTGTATTAAATGGACTAAACATAGCCCAGTGCTGAATGGCTATTTTTGGGATAAATTAAGGTTTGTATGGACTGACCAAACTTAGTCCTAAAAATGTCTAAATTGTGCATGGTGTTGAGAGAGATCAGTTCATACACTGTTTGAAAAGCATATGAACAGTTTAACTCATACTTTAGAACTTTAGGCCTTTTATGTCTTCAAGGTGTAAGTTATGTGGCCCTAAAGGATACATGGTGTCCGATCAAACCTGCTGTTAGTATCACAGCAGTACAATCATTAGCACTGTTACCTCACAACTAGAAGACTCCTGGTTTGAATCCCTCGGCTGACAGAGAGTTTGGATGTTCTCCCTGCACTTATGTGGATTTATTCCTGATGCTAGTTTAACACCTTAAACTCAAGGTCCCATCAGTTGTCCCTAATGGGAGCTTGAACATGGGGTCCATTCCCTCCTTGAGCCCAATGAACCTGGTAAAGGATCCAATGGGCTCTAAGGCTGCATTCAGACCAGGATAGTCCAGGGGTCTCTGTTCGACTGGGCGGGGAATGCCAAGAATTTTCACACCTTCACTTGGTTTGGCTTGCATTCACACTGCAGCGAACCAAACTGCCTGGACAACGTCACACAATTAACAACAACTGCTCGTTTGGGGCGCTGTAGCCGAAACCACCACTGACCAGGAAGAAAAAATTTCAGTGAAGAATTAAAATCAGGCTCATTGATTGGCCAGGACCAAAAACGGAAATCCGTTCTCTTCAGCCGGGTTGTTTGACAGCCACAAACAAGACATTTTTTAACTTTTCTCCTTGGCTTTCACCAGAGTAATGGCCTAGTTGGTAGAGCATCCACCCCACGACTGGGAGGCCAGGGTTCAAACCCCAGCTGGGTCATAACAAAGATCAGGTAAAAATGGTACTTTCTGCCTTCTAGCTTGGTGCTCAGCATAATAGAATGGGGAAAGGAAAGTTAACACACAGAGCTACCAGAGGACTGACCCCCCCACTGTAGCTTCCACTACTTACAGTAGCTGTGTGGCCTAGGGTCATGAAGTGGAGATAAGCGCCGCCCTACACCATTGGCATGGGAATAACTTAACTCAGCTTTCACCAGTAAAAGGATTACTCAGATTCATACAGTTGTCTTTATTGTTTTTTCTACCCAAAATGTACTACGGTAAACGCCACTTCCTCTTCTCAGACTATGTGTTGTTATGGTTACACAAACGCCGAGGGGCACTTCCGCCCTTTGGTCCGCTGGATACTCCGTTTGGATTCACACTGCAGGCGGAGCACACCAGACTTCGTTTGCAAGAGAACCAAGACCACTGTTTTCAGGGGGACCAGACTTTGCTTGTTTGGTGCACACCACAATTCCAACGTGTGCTCAGACTGCACCAAACAAACAGAACTATCCGTGGAAGCCACTGTTTGGTCCTTTGGTCAGGACCAAACAGTGGCCATCTGAATGTGCCCTAAGGCTTTAAGGACAAGGTGTGCCATATGCAATCCAGATTTTAATTCCCCAAAGTTGTGATAGTGTTCTGGTGTGCAAAAAAACCTACTAATTACTAAAGAAAACCAGGCCGTCAATGACAGAGTAGCTCATTCGGGCCTGACGAAATCACCCCGAGAGTGCTTAGGTCGCCTGACTGTTGACCTTGACCTTAAGTGCATCCTGGATGGATATGCATCAGATCTCCTGACTTTGGCCTCAACCAGGATGGATAATTGTAAGTGAGACTGGTGAGCATCGAGGCAATTTCCTAGCAGGAGTAGTGATTTTTCTGACAGCACATAAATGCCTAAATCTCCCAACGTTTGACCTTTGACCTTGACCTTGAGCACAACTTGATGCAGACCCACCTGAGGATCATTGTGAGCGAGATTGGTGAGCACTGGGGCAAATGCCGAGGAGGAGTAACAATTCCTATGAAATGTGGATGGACAGACAGAGGGACACACAGACAAACAGATGGAGGAAGGCCACAACGTCACATTAGCTCGCATGAGCTAAAAAAAAAAAAAGCTAACACCAACACATAAACCTAAATACACACATGAATTAATAAAAACTAAATATGCTGATCATTTGCATAAATGTGCATTGCTCACATAATAGTACAAATTTTATATGTGTATTGGGTTGGGCATAAGGATCACTCTCTTTCTTCATACTTATGTGAATGTGCATGCTTGCATGTGCATGTGCATGTGCATCAAGAATTCTTATGCACATGTGCCTGCGTTTTTAATTGGGCTAAAGCTGTGAAGTGAAGCAGTAAGTCATGCTAGAGAAAGGGCAGGGGGAATGGGGAATAGAGAGGGTAACAGGGAATGGGGGGAGGGGAAATGAAGGGGGGAAAGCAGAAAGTGAAGGAGAGAGAGAGAGAGAGAGAGAGAGAGAGAGAGAGAGAGAGAGAGAGAGAGAATGGGAGGAGGAACAAAAGGGATAATCTGTGTACGGATGTGAGAACATTAGGAGAGAGGCAAAGGAGGAAAGCAAGGACAAGAACTGCAGAAGCAGCAAAAGGGAAGAGAAGGACATTGAGGGTAGAGGAGGTATAACAACACTGGAGGGATAATATGGATGGGGGGTTGTTATGGGGAGGCGAGTGTAGTTGTGTGTATATGAGTCATCCATACTGCATCCCCTGGGGTGGGGGGGTGTATTCTAACTGAGCCCCTGGCTTCTCCTCCCTGCCACTGGACTAGGCCCCAGTCATTAAACCCCTGGCTGCCAGCCAGCTCTTTTAACACAGGCAAGGGCCTTTTACTGCATGTCTGTAGAAAATAAATCATACTGTGTGAATAATATATCTGGCAAAAGCATTGGCAGGAGAGAGGGGAAGAAAAGGAGGTAGGGTGGGGAGGAAGGAGAGATTGGTGAATTATAGTCATCTCCATCCATGCATTACGTTCTCTTTATCCCAAGCCAGATGTGCTCAAAGACAGCAGAATACAAAATGGAACAAAATACACATTACTATGGTGGTGAGAATTTGGAGCTATGCAGCTTCTTTGTCTGTGTTAATAATGCTCTGCTCATTTGAGAGACTCTCACAATTACCACAGTATCTACATTATTATGAGGAAAACCCTGTTATGTGTGACTAAATGTGACAACCCAAGGAAACGTAGTAATATATTTTTGTATTTTCTGTATACAGTACCAAATTTAGCAGCATAAGCACATGCAGCCGAAAGAAGAAGAAGAAGAAGACTATGGTGGTTTGTATTTTTCCACACCTTTGCAGCTGGATCTGACAGCCACAGTAAATACATATTATTTTGCTTAATTGTGAGCATACAGATTGTTTTAATGAAAGGTGTAGAATATCTAGCCACATGAGTTGTTGCAAAACTCTTTGTAAACGTATGCATAGATCCACAAATACATGCATAGATCCACAAATGCGTAAAAAATACTTGCAAATGCGTGCACTGATCCACAAATGTGTGCACAGATCCACAAATGTGTAAAAATATTTGCGAATGCATGCACTCATCCACAAATGTGTGCACGGATCCACAAATGTGTGCACAGATGCAGAAATACGTGCACTGATCCACAAATATGTAAAAAAATATTTACAAATGTGTACATAGAGTCACAAATATGTAAAAAGATCCAAAAATGTGTAAAAAGATTTTGTATTTGGGTACTTAGTTAAAAACGACTTGAAACCACCACAGCTGTGTCTCAACTGGCTGTCAAAGTACGTGTGACTTTTGTAACACTTCTGGTGTGTCTGATCTGCAAATGCTAGACAGATCCACAAATGCCAGTAAGCTGGGTTTTTGTTACCCTGAGCTCAGGCTGACAGGCTGACTGCAGGGCATCGTTCTGTTCTGCTCAGACCAGGGGTCTGCAAACTTTACCAACTGAAGAGCCATTTTGCCCGTCTCCGACTAAAATAGAAGTGGCTGAAGGCCGCAACAGCAATTTGACTTTTAAAATAAAGATTATGCTGCTTATAAAGTTTTTATATACATAGCTCTGAATATTATGTGGCATTAATGAATTCCTACTACAACAATGGGGAAAAAAATTGTCAAGCTTTATATATAGCTTCACTCATGAAATAAAAGTATTAAATATCACGAACACACAGATTGCCCTAAAGGTCTCCCAAGTCGGCGGACTGAGCCTCTGTTTACAGCAGGAGACGATACAGCAGGGAAGAGCTAGCTAGCACTCAACCGCCACCCGGTGCTAACGGAGAAACTCGACATACCGGGGAACTGAAGCGAAAACGACGCGGGTGCCGGGCTGGAGTTTAGGCGGCGTGCAAGAAATATATTACAAATTGTTTTGTGCTGAAAAATAAATTCTGAATACCTGACCATAATTTTTTGTATAGTTTTTAATTATCAGCACATTCATAAATTGTTTAAATCTGAAAAATATCCATTTCCTACTTTCAACAATGATCACATAGCTTTAGCTCCTGATATTTTAATAAATTAAAGATGAAAGTTTTATTTAGAAGAAGCTACGTTGTTTGTGGCGATGCCTTGCATGGCAGCGACTTTGAGTCTAGATGTGATTAACATTGTAGATAGGAGAAACGTAATTTCGTTCTACTGTACATGATTGGCTGTATGGACTGAATGACCATAGAGATCACAACTTCGCTACTACTTCACTACTGCTATTACTTTTCATCCTTTTTTATGTTTCCTCATAATGCTCCTTATTCAAATGTATTAATATTATATAAATATGTATCCTTCACCTGTTCTCCAGACTCTCAATTTGACAACTAGTGGATTGGTTGTCTGATAACTGGTTGTCTGAAATTCTTCTTTATTTATTTAGGAATAAAACAAAAAGAATGTTGAACAACTTTCTAAATAATACAACTTTATAAATCATTTGGTGCAAATTACGCCAATTAGAAATAATTACAGCAGAGTGGAAAACATGTTTAAAGAAATACCTTCTTCCGCTGAGCTAAATGTTAGTTTTAATTTTTAAAATATGCATGGCATTAAATGGACAGTCTGCACTTATAATTCACTGTCCAAAGCCCCATTAAAAACATCAGATAACAAACTAGCAGTTATCCTGCAGACAAAAAGCTGAAAACATCCTTAAAATAAAAGGCCCACCTCTACATCACTGTCATAGAATCTTCTGTCCTCTCTTTATACTCATTTGAACTCCTTTTACTATTTTTTTCTTTTTTACTTACAGATTGGGAGGAAAAACTGTTGATTTCAGACAAGCATATCTGGTTGATGGCATTTTATAATAAAAGCAAATAACAAAAACAACAATTCTGAAAACCGAATCGCTGTAGAGGGCTTTTATTTTTACATAGCTCAGGATGTATTGAGCTGTGACGGTGAAAATAAATTTACACTAATTCAGACTTCTGTCATGTCTGTGAGTCCAGTATTTATAGTGCAGGCGACTAATTTTAAGGTTATTGAGCAGGAATTCAAGGATTTATTCTCATTCGTAAAGATGATTAATTAGAAAATCACATTTAAGAATGTTTATGGACCTGTAGACAATATTGAGGTGGCTGTTTTTTGTGTTTGTGTTCTTGTAGAGAAATTATCACCAAACCCATACATGAACACGAATTAATCTGTCCACACAGAATTAGACTCTCTATTTTCCTCTGAGTTTACTTTTTCTGGATTTGCTCATGTCTTATTGAGAGTGGCAGGAAGCTGCTGCTGTTCGTGCTTATCTACATGCACTGACAGAGGACGGAGAGGCTGAGTGGCTCTCTGTGCAGCCACCGTCAGATGTGATGCAGTCACGCATGGTTGACAACATAAATAATTTAAAAAATATATATATATTATGTTCATAAAAGTATGCATTTCTGTTGAGAAATATATTGAGTTGCAATAAACAATAATTTCAAAAATAAAATAATTAAAATAAATTTCATTAATTTCCATGTGTTTTGAGATATAACTGCAGGGAGCCGCAGCATGGGAGCTAAAGGGCCACATGCGGCCCCAGGGCCACGGGTTACCAACCCCTGGCTTAGCCTGCGCTCAGGAGCTATTGCTATCCTTTACCACTAGTTGGCAGTACCACTCTTCATCTATATGGGACATTGCTCAGGCAGACAGTGGCAGTGGCAGTGTTTTTTGCTTTCACTCTTTTCAACAGCGGTGTGTCCTCTTGCTATGCAGCAGAGTTGAAGATGGAGTGTCCATCGCCTGCAGTAAGTACAAGTTCATGTTTTTGAGTTTGATTCCTTGAGTTATCTTGCCTGCCTTTATAGATAGAAGTGATAACACGCACAATAATAGTAATAATGGTAGGTAAAACGTCACCTTTACAGGGTTCATGCGGCACGTGACTTGGTTGTAAAATGCTACTAGTAGTAACTGGGCTAACAATATTGTAAATTTCATTGTTGTTACCTCCTCATACTGCTGTCTAAGAGTAAGGCTGGGGTAACTAACTGATAGCAGGACACAGACGAAGAGTGCTACAGCCGACTAGTGGTAAAGGATAGCAATAGCTCCTGAGCACAGCCTAAACAGAACGTAACAAAGTGCACGCATTTGTGGATCTGTACATGCATTTGTGGATCTGTGCACACATTTGTGGATTAGTGCATGCATTTGCAAATATTTTTATGCCTTGGTGAAACGGAGAGGCGTACGGTAATCGCTCAATGCGTCTGTGTGTGTAGTTGTGTGGTTGGTTGGTTGTATCTGTCCGCCTGTCTGGTTCAGCTCGCCCGGTCAGAATTAAGTGGAACTAAAGACTTGTATCATTGTATGGCCATATTTTCTCGACTTTTAATTTGCCAGAATTTCGAGAAAAGGCTTTGTTTTCAAAATAAACACAAATTTAACTCACCTTTACCATCAATGAAGCCGGGAAAAATGGTACTGTAATAACTATGCCGGACCACTAGAGGTGGCAATGCGACTTTTTTTACAGCACATGGATGACTTCCTGTCACTGTCAATCTCTAGCAAAGAGACAAACAGCGGTTATAAAATAGCGGTTACTGAAAGAAAAAAACCCGTATTCAGCAACTACACCATTTATTCATCACATCAATTGTTTTCACACTGGTTTTGCTGTTTAGTTGTGCAGAGGAAGGATGAGGTAAAGCTTGTTAAAAACTCGCTAAAAACTACAAATCCCAACGTTCCTCACATGCAAATGGTCGCAGCGAGCTGTGCATGCGCCCAGAAACTCCCACCAGAGGGAAGTACTGAGCAATGCACCAATACTGGGTGAACAAATGTCCGTCTTTTTGCCATCTGTTTTCTTCCTCTGCCACTGAACAGCAAAAGCTCTTCTTCATCTTGAATGTCATTGTATTCACGTACCTCCATCTTTTCCGCCATTTAAAATGGCTGCCAGCGTGCTCTTCTTTTGTTTTTGGATTGCAGCTGTTCAAATCAGTTTGGTGGCTCTTGGCTGTCTCCGACAGTACGGGCATGTGAACTGCAGATTATTTTCACTGTGCATGTGTGTACTCCAAAACTACTGGATGGATTTGGATGAAATTTTTACCAGAGGTGGTCCTTGGGCTAGAGAGGAACCCATAACATTTTGGTGATAATCCAAGAACGCAAACCTCCACCAAGGCTCTGGCAACGAGGCATCAGTACCTTGGTGCTTTCATTTACACGTGTTGATCTGTGCACGCATTTGTGGATCTGTACACACATTTGTGGATCAGTGCACGCATTTGCAAATATTTTTTATACATTTGTGGATCTGTGCATTAATTTGTAAATATTTTTTACACATTTGTAGTAGTAGTAGTCAAGGTTTATTTCGGTCATTTTTCGAAAAAAAAAAAAAATTCTTTTTCAACATAACAATTTGAATCCATACATGTATAGATACATATTCACACAAAAATTATTTTTAACTTACATCCTCTTTAACCAGATCGAAAAAGGTGTAGGCTGAAGCCTTTGCTTGTTATACCTACTCTATTGACCCTATTCACATTCATCATTTAGTGCAGATCATTTATTTACATTAGATTAGTACACTTAAAAAATCATAAAAGGATCTGTGCACGCATTTGTGGATCTGTGCACACATTTGTGGATCAGTGCATGCATTTGCAAATATTTTTTACACATTTGTGGATCTGTGTACGCATTTGTGGACTTGTGCACACATTTACAAATATTTTTTTACATATTTGTGGATCTGGGCACACATCTGTGGATCTGTGCGTATGCTTACAAATAGGTTTGCAACAATAATAGCTCCATACATGAGAATTTCCTACATAAAACAGACAAAAGTTATTGCATTTTATGTTAAACATCCCCAACACACTGAAAATAATCATTTCATATTACTACACCACCTATATAAAAAAAGAAAACGACATCTCTGTCATTGTTTTGGATTTTGACTGAAGAACAGGGCATTCCCCTGGAAATATTCTGTATGTGATTAAAATGAGCAGGTAATCCTAATGTGATCAGTTCTTACCCGTGAGGGATGGACTGGAACAGTTGTTCATCTGTCCTGGCTCCTGCCTCGCAGTTTGGAATGACATTAAGCCCTGATCTCCAAACATGGCGAGCCTCATCCTGCCCCTTCCACCACACTCATCCTCTCGTGACCCCAAAAAGAGGTCAGGGGCTGATTCTGACCGCTGTGATTGGCTATTGTAGCTGCCCATGAAGCTCTTTATAGGCTGTCTGGCCTGATGGGAGTGGAACTGACTATCAGCAAGAGTGGGTGTGGAAAGCTGATCCACTTCAAAAATCCCTAAACTGGAACCCAGGTTTGAGCCTCTACCATTGCCCCTTTGCTTGTCCAGATGCTTTGGGGAACCCTGGCTGACTAAGTCCCTCCTCTCGTTCAGCATGCTCAGACGTGCATTGGTCTTAGCTCCACTGAAAAGTCCTCCCAACTCCTGCCGGTCTCGTGGTGACAGGAGAGGTTCATCCTTGTGCTTATGTTTATGCTTGTGCTTCCTCTTATGGAGGCGAACCCCTGCAAGACCACCTGCACTGCCACTGCCAGTGGGTCCCACGGCCTCTCCTCTTACAGAGGGCCCCTGAAGGGGACCACTCGCAGTGCAAAGCTTGGCCCCTGGCTGGATTTTAGTGTGTCCACTGGAATGGAACACCTTCGGAGGGGGGACAGCAGGCCTCATGAAGGGAGATGGAGGTGCAGGTCCTAGTGAGTGGTGGGGCAGGTAAAATGGTGGAGCAGGTGGAAAATAGCCCAGACTCAGAGGAGGTGCATAAGGCATTGCATACGTTGCTGCATAGTAATTTCCCCCAGCCAGTGGATAACCATATCCTTGAACAAAAGGCAGCTTTGATGTGATTGGCTCACTGGCTTTGGCTGGCCGACCGCGCCTTCTCTTTGCCTTCAGATCAGCACTCCTGCGAAGGTATGAGCTAGAGTCACAGGAGTAGGAGTCATAGGATATGGGGTAATAGTGATGGAAGTTGAGGCGAAAAATGGAAGGATAAGGATGCTGGGAGTAGCAGGTGTATCGTCGGTGAGATACTCGTAGCTGCTGGAGTTTTAACACAACCTACAGGAGGATGAAAAGCAAAAACATTTAGAGAAGCACACCTTACAGAATGAATTTACATGTTATAATTTGGTTACTGATTAACATGTAAAATATTGTGTTTCTAACCTCTTCCAGTTCAGAGAGAAAGTGAAGATGATCCCGGCTCTGTAAGCACTTCCTTTTCCGCCGGTGATGTTTTTGCTTCTTTTCCTGCTGTGACAGAAAGTTATCAACAGTTGTTGCTTGCCGTGCACAGAGTATTCGGCTGCCCCTGTGGGACCCTTCCAGGCCTGCAGCCTCTGAAGCTTCAAATCCACACAGATCAAATGAGTACCTGAACAAACATGACATAAGATATAAAGTTACTTTCAAACTATCATTATTATATAAACAGCAAACACAAAAGTGTAAAAGCAGAATATTTCACCTGCGTCTAGAGCCATGAGCCTTCTCTGTTTGATCTGAGGTGCTGTTGTTGTCTGTCCCTATCCCACTGTCACTAGGAATGGTCTCCTCACTGTGAGACTCACTGATGGGGGATAGAGTTGCCTCCTTTACAGATGCCCCCTCTGACAGGTGGGAAGGTGAATTAGCCAGAAGACGTGGAGGAGACAGTTTCCACCCCCCAGAGAGAAAGCCCCTGCCTGGTGGTTTGGACGGTAGGGCTGATATGGGCTGCAAACTGGGCATTGTGGCATCAGAGTGGGTGGCTCTTAAAGATGGAGCAGTGGAACTAGGAGAGGAGTGGGTGGAAGGCACTACAGGGCTCTCATAGACACTTGACATGGACATTGGTGGCTTGTCTCTTGTGGTTTTGGCAGGACTGGAGGGCTGGATTTCAGCTCTTGGTTTCCGTCCTCTTTTCTTACCAATGTAAATAGTTCCTCTCTTGCTGACATTTATCTGTTTTCCCAACCGAGCCTCAATGGTGGATGCCATGGCATTCATAGCCGAGGTAATGGGGGCAGAAGATGACTTCAGAGCTAGACTGCCATTCTGACTGGAGCTTGAAAGAATCTCATTCAAGATGTTCTGCATTTTTTCAAGCTTCGTCTTATTCAGCGGCCTGCAATGACCCCTGCCACGCTTCAGTTTCTGACTGTTAGAACTGGCGTTGGTCACTGTGGAGGCCATCTGCACTAAGGTGTTTAGTGTGTTTATCTTTCTCTTACGATTCAGCCCTGTAGTGGTGTCTTGGGCCAGTGGGCTTGGAGGTGATGTGGAGGTGCCCTCATGAATGGTCTCCACTGTTAGGAGTGGTTGTTTCTTAGGACGTCCACGTTTCCTCTTGATGGGATTGTGGACAGTTAGGCTGTCAGTGTTGGTGTAAAGGGGGCTGGAGGGGGTGATAGGGAAAGCAGAGGGTGGATCCACTAAGGTTGAGGGGCAACCCAGGTTATCTCTGTGGGGTGACATCAGGCTGGCGTGTCCTTTAGCTTTCAGATACGACCATCTGTCATTGGCTTTTGTTGGTCTGGAACTAGCTGTGGAGCTGGTGCTGTGGATAGAGCTGGGACTCAGATCGGCTCTGGATCTAGGGCTTGGACTGGGGCTAATGTTAGCCCTGGGTTTTGGGCTGGGGATAGGACTGATATTACTCCTTGGGCTTGGGCTGGGGTTTGGGCTAGGGAGTCTGGGGTTCATGTTAAAAGTGGGTTTGTTGACATGATTGTGAGCAGTCTCTCTGGGTTTAACAGTATCGAGCTTAGGGCGACAGACTGGGTTCTTTTTAATTTTGTTTGCACTCAGATCTGACTCTTGTTCAGGCCCACTCGTAACCGTCTCACCTCTTTCTGCCCTGTCCACCCTCTCTCCTTTGTCTCTTTTATCACATTTTTCAGCTCTTTCTCCTTTTTCTATCCTTTCCCCACTGATGTCAACTTGACTTATGATTCGGGAATCACTTTTGTGGGTTTCTATCTTATGTACTACTTTGGGTTCAGGGGGCCCAGGCTGGTGCTTCTCTGTAATTTCAGAGTCCAGAGTCCGTTGTTGTGATTGCTCCTCTACAGGGAAAGCCTCAAGAGAGTCAAAAGAAGGTCTCCTCCGCCTTTTTCTCCCTTTTCCCTCCTCTGTCAGCATGCTCATCCCCCGATCTTCTCCATCTCCTTTCTTTCCAGCAGTTTTCTCTCTTTCCTCTTTTTTCCTTTCCTCCCTTTCTTCTTGGAACCGCTCAGCTGTCTCCTCTACTCTGTACTTCTGTCTCTCCTCTAGATTAGATGGGCTCTCTGATCCTTTCTCTGGATGTCCCCAATGTGTATCAGTGCTGTGGGGATTACAGAGCATCCTCTGAGAGTCCTTCCTGCCGTACTTCCGTTTGATGTTCCCAAAGAGCTGCTCGCTGACCTCTTGCAAACCCCTCCCCCTGAAGAGAAAAAATTTTAGGATGAGCTGAACAGAATGACACTAGTATTTTGCAAAATGACTATTATCAAAGGATAGGACATTTCCATTCTATGGGTTCTATTATGGCGGTCAACAGCGGGCTTTTGCACTGCGCTTCCCACCTTGCACTAGTAATAATAATGCATCAGATTTATACAGTGCTTTATCATAGACACTCAAAGACACTTTACAAATAGATACATTATTCATTCAATCCAGACAGACAATGGTAGTGGCAAGCTACTTCTGTAGCCACAGCTGCCCTGGGGCAGACTGACGGAAACGTGGCTGCCAATCTGCGCCAACGGCCTCTCCGGCCACCACCGAACATTTATTCACATTCATGCTCAGTGTTACGGACACTGGAGGCAAGGTGGGTAAAGTGTCTTGCCCAGGGACACAACAGCAGGATATCTGGGGAGAGTGGGATATGAACCGCCAACCATCCAGTTATTAGACGACCTGCTCTACCTCCTGAGCCACTGCCGCCCCACTAGTGCTTCTATTAGTTTCTGTCAGTGTATTGTCTGCTTTTACGCTTTGTAACACACCATCTAATTACCAGTAGACAGTGTGCCAGTTTTGTGCTGGGAGGAGTGTGCTCATTTCAAAGAGGTGTGACATGATGATGAGATGTGGATTGACATTATGGTGCATTTTATGACAATGTGCTTTTGATCGGGAAAAAGGGGGTCTGTCATCAGAAGCGCAATACATAGCTCCTACTGAAAGGAGCACATGAGGAAACTGTCACGTTCTGAGCGCGGGGGGATTCCACCGGACTCAGGTTGTTTGCCTTTTTTTTTTCTCATATTTGTACTGTGTTGTCATTTTGAGTTGTCATTTATTACATATGGTTTCTCAGTATGATTTATTTTCCCGTTTATGTTCATTGCGGTTTGTTACATTTTTGGGGGTTGTTGGTCTTTATTCCCTGCCATCTTATTATATTGGTATTCTCTTGTGTTCTCTCTCTTTCAGGGTTGACAGCTGTCAGTGGCTTTCTGGGGTTTCGCGCTGCATGGGCGTGGCCCTGTCAGCTGCCAGCTCTGATTGATCCCTTCTCTCTCATCATTCCCAGCTGGTCTAGATTGTTTCTTTGTTTTCTCGAGCCCGCTCAGGTTTACCACTCCTGTTGCCACTTATTTTAGTTTGGTTGTAGCCTTATTTTAGGGGTTGTGCACCATTGTTGGGCGCAGCACCCTACTATCAACTTTCGACTACCGTCTACTCATGTAAGTGGCTTGTTGTATTTCCTCTTGTTATTCTCCTAGCGTGCGCTCCACGGCTAGTAATCCCAGATATAGCCGGTGTCTCCCCTCGCCTTAGCATCCGCTATTTTTGGCTTCACCTGTGCCTTTTATTTTGCCAGTTTTTGGTTTTGTGTATTCAATAATAAAATTTCATCCATCAGAGATAAAATCAATCAGATTCTTCCCACAGTTAACTTAAATACTGTAACTACTACAACTCCTTCTATTGATGTCTGTCTTGATGAGTTTACTCCAATCGACCTTTGTGAGTTAGACAAAATAGTTTCCTCATCCAAACCTTCAACTTGTCTTTTAGACCCTATTCCTACCAGGTTATTTAAAGAAGTCTTCCCACTTATTGGTAGCTTTATTCTTCATATAATCAATTCTTCATTAACTTTAGGCCATGTACCGCAGGCTTTTAAAACGGCTGTAATTAAACCCTTACTCAAAAAGCCAACGCTAGATCCAGGAGCTTTAGCTAACTATAGACCAATCTCTAATCTCCCTTTCATTTCAAAAATCTTAGAAAGAGTTGTTGCTACGCAATTATTTGACCACCTGCAGGGAAATGGTTTATTTGAGGAGTTTCAATCTGGGTTTAGAATCCATCATAGCACTGAAACAGCCTTAGCGAAGGTTACTAACGACCTCCTCATTGCATCTGATAATGGACTAGTTTCTGTACTTGTCCTTTTAGATCTTAGTGCAGCTTTTGATACTATTGATCATAATATTCTACTTGATAGATTAGAACACTATGTTGGACTTAATGGAACTTCGTTGCAGTGGTTTAGATCTTATTTATCTGATAGGTTCCAGTTTGTTCATGTAAATGATGAGTTTTCTCTCAGCTCAAAGCTTAGTCATGGAGTTCCACAGGGATCTGTGCTTGGCCCTACTCTTTTTAGTTTATATATGCTTCCGTTAGGCAACATTATTAGAAAGCACTGTATACATTTTCACTGTTATGCAGATGACACACAATTATACCTGTCAATGAAGCCAGATGATACTAATCAATTAGCCAAGTTAGAAGCCTGTCTTAAGGAAATCAAAGTTTGGATGACTTGTAATTTCCTGCTATTAAATTCAGATAAGACTGAAGTCATTCTTGTTGGTCCAAAAAACCTTAGAAATTCCTTTCCAAATCAAACTTTCAGTTTGGATGCGGTTACTCTTTCTCTTAATAGCTCTGTGAGGAACCTTGGAGTTATTTTTGATCAGGATTTGTCCTTCAATTCACATATTAAATTTGTTTCTAAGACTGCCTTCTATCATTTGCGTAATATTGCCAAGATTAGGAGCATCTTGTCTCAGAGTGATGCTGAGAAGCTGATCCATGCTTTTGTTAGCTCGAGATTAGATTATTGTAATTCTTTATTATCAGGCTGTCCTAAAACATCTTTAAAAAGTCTTCAGCTGATCCAAAATGCTGCAGCAAGAGTTTTAACAGGTACTAGAAAGAGAGATCATATCTCTCCGGTTCTGGCCTCCCTTCATTGGCTTCCCATAGAGTTTAGAATTAAGTTTAAAATCCTTCTTCTTACTTACAAAGCTCTAAACAATCAGGCTCCTTTTTATTTAAAAGATCTGATACTACCGTATCATCCTAACAGAGCACTACGCTCCCAAAATGCAGGTTTACTTGTAATACCTAGAATCTCCAAAAGTACAATGGGAGGCAGAGCCTTCAGTTATCAAGCTCCTCTCCTGTGGAATCAGCTGCCAATCTGGATTCGGGAGTCAGACTCGATCTCTGTTTTTAAGAATAGGGCTAAAACCTACCTTTTTGATATAGCCTACAATTAGGGAGGGATCATGTGTTTCTGAACCCTCCCTTAGTTATGCTGCTAATAGGTTTAGTCAGCCGGGGGACCTCCAGTAATGCACTGGGCCTCACTCCTTTCCTCACTCTCTATGAAATATTTTTTTTTTTGCTGGTCATTAACATTTGTTTGTTCTCTCCCATAGATTGAGTCCCCATCGTGCTGTTTGCTCTCTACATGTCTGTTCTTTTCTTCTTCTCTGTCCCCTCACCCCCCAGCCAGTCGCAGCAGATGACTGCCCCTCCCTGAGCCTGGTTCTGCTGGAAGTTTCTTCCTGTTAAAAGGGAGTTTTTCCTCTCCACCGTCGCCAAGTGCTTGCTCACAGGGGATCGCCTGATTGCTGGGGTCTTTCTGCAACTGTGGGGGTCCTCCCTACAGTTGATAGTGCTATGAGATGACTGTTGTTGTGAAATGGCGCTATATAAATAAAGTTGAATTGAATTGAATTGAATTGTTGTTTGTTCCTTTGTGCACTATTCACTATTAAATTCTGCAAAACTCATGGTCGGCATTTGGTGCCTTTATCTTGCCCTGAAGGGCAATTTGTGACAGAATGGTGCTGCCAGTGTGGGTGCCAGCAGTTGTGAGTTTTTGCCTTTTTTTTTTTCGTCTCTCCCATGCTTTTTCTCTAAAAATTGTGTTTTTCCTCTAAAAGTTGTGTTTTTCCACTGGCATGACAGCGTTTCCCCATTATAGTCGGTGTGGGTTTAGTGAGCAGGAGTGTTGAGACTCTAAATGTTGTACATAACATGTTATTGGAGGCTCATGTTTCCCACACTCCCGAGGCGGCCCAGGAGTGCCAGGTTGGAGCCGCACAGGTGCTGGAAGCATGCCCTAGCCCGTGGAGCCATCCGGAGCTTGCAGACCTTCTCCTCTCCATAACCAACCCATCGTCCATGCTCCACAGGCAGGGGGAAATCTCCAACCCCCTGCCTGCGCCCACGAGGAAGCGGCCCTGGATGCGGAAGCCCCGAGCCTCTCGTCGCTCTCCAGCAGCAGCAGCTCCGCCTTCTCCTCCCAAACTGTAGCCCGAACCATCGGCGGAGGAGCTGGAGGAACGCCAGCGGGTTTTGGCGGCAGAGGCGAATCTGCTTTTGGATTATAAACCATGGCTCCTCCCTGAACTTGCGGCCCAAGCAGAGGGAGGATGTCCAGCTCTGCCCGTAAGTGTGCATGCAGGGCCGGATCAGTCAGCGCCTGCATCGGTGCTCCCGACCCCCACAGCCAGCCGTGAGGAATCTTCTGGGTCATCTTCAGCCAGCATCTTCAGGTCATCTTCAGCCAGCATCACACTTCCTGTGTTGATGGCTGTGGTGTCGTTGATCTGTGGTTAGCTCTCCTCAATCTCCTGAGGATTACTGCCTTTAATTTATTTTAATCCCTTTTTTCCATCTATCGTCACCTCTCATTTCCGTTTAACATGCCTCTTGCACCTGTGTGCGCACTCAGTGTCATCTAATCACCCTATTTAGCCTTCTGTTCACCTTTCATCTGTGTTTGTGTTAGCATCGGGTTAGTCACTAGCTGTGGCTACTAGCTCTCCTTCCCCTTCTCCTCTGGTGTGCTCTCTGTGTCAGATGTTTAGCTACACCTCTGCCTCTTTTAGTGATAATGGTAAATGTAATAAATGTTGTCTTTTGGAGGCGCTCGAGGCGAGGTTGTCTGATTTGGAATCCTGGCTCTGCTGCATTGAAACACCGTCTGCGCCAGTTAATAATGATGGACGCCCCTTAGCTGCAGCGGAGCACCCTAGCATAGGGCGGCCTGCTAGCGGTTCCCCGGCTCCAACCTCTCCTGAGCAGCCAGGAGAGAACGGGTGGGTGACGGTGAGAAGGAAGCGTAGCCGTAAGCCCCTGGTTCACAACCAACCTGTTCATGTTTCTAATCACTTTTCCCCACTCAGCGACACACCCGCTGAGGAAAAACCTCTGATCACTAGCAACTCTGTAGTCAGAAACGTGAACCTAGAGACTCCAGCGGCCATAGTCAAATGCATTCCTGGGGCCAGAGCAGGCGGCATCGAGTCAAATTTGCAAATGCTGGCTAAAAGTAACTGTAAATACTCCACAATTGTTATCCACGCCGCCATTAATGACATCTGACTTCGGCAGTCAGAAGTCACAAAACTTAATGTGGAATCGGTGTGTGACTCTGCAAAAACGATGTCTGCCTCTGTAGTATTCTCTGGGCCCCTCCCCAATCTGACCAGTAATGACATGTTTAGCCACTTGTCATCCTTCAACCGCTGGCTGTCTGTATGGTGTCCTGCAAACAATGTTGGCTACATAGACAATTGGAACTCATTTTGGGGACAACCTGGTCTTATTATACGAGATGGCATCCATCCCACTTTGGATGGTGCGTCTCATTTGTCTAACAATCTGGCATCATTTTTATCCAAATTTCCAAAACCTTGACAACTCAGAGTTGGGACCAGGAAGCAGAGTCGCAGTCTTACATGCCTCTCTGCAGCTCCTCTTCATCCGCCACCCCTCAACTTAGCCCTTGTCTTCCCCATCAAAGAATCATTGTTTACTCCCTCCAAAATAAATAAAAATATAATATATAAGCATCCCAAAGTGATTAAACAAAAAGTTAGTAAAACTCAAATTAAGCATGAAGCCTCTAAATTTAATGATTTGGCCTCTGTTCTTCCTCATAATTTAAAAGTTAAATGCGGTTTGTTAAATATTAGGTCTCTAACTCCCAAGTCTCTGCTAGTCCATGATCTGTTAATTGATCATCAGATTGATTTAATATCCCTTACAGAGACTTGGTTAGGGCAAGAGGATTATGTTGGTTTAAATGAATCAACTCCCTCTGGTTATTTAAACTGTCAAAATCCCAGAAGTTCTGGTCGTGGAGGAGGAGTAGCAACAATTTACCATTCCAAATTACTAGTTAATGTAAAGCAATAAACATATTATAATTCCTTTGAGGGTCTGGTCCTCAGAATTGGGTATTTTAGCAATTTTAGGTTAAACCCAATTTTATTTGCCATAGTTTATCGTCCTCCATCAGCCTACTCAGAGTTTTTATCTGAATTCGCCAGATTTTTAGCTGATTTAGTGCTGAAATCAGATAGAATAATTATAATAGGGGACTTTAATATGCATGTAGATGTAGATAGTGATTGCCTTAATATGGCATTTAATTCAATATTAGACTCGATGGGGTTTTCTCAGTAGAAAGTAGTAGTAGTAGTACCAAATTTATACAGATTGTTTCCTCTATGCCATGTGTCAACACAACGGAAATAAGCTATGGAGAGCTTGCTCCTTCTGTAATTGATAGCGTGGTAGCTAGTGTTACAGCTTCTCTGCATCAGACTCTAGACATGGTGGCCCCTTTAAAAAAGAAAAAGTCTAATCAGAGATTTTTAACTCCTTGGTTCAACACAGAAACTCGTAGCTTAAAACAGAAGTCTCATCAATTAGAAAGAAAATAGCGCTCCACTAAATTAGATGAAATCTATTTAGCTTGGAGAAATCATCTTTTAATTCATAAAAAATCTCTGAGAAAAGCTAGAACAAGTTATTATTCTGCATTAATAGAAGAGAACAAGAATAATCCCAGGTTTCTTTTCAGCACTGTAGCCAGGCTGACAAAGAGTCAGGACTCTGTCTATCCTAGCATTCCCTTAGAGCTTACTAGTCAGGACTTTCTGATCTTTTTCAATAATAAAATTTCATCTATCAGAGATAAAATCAGTCAGACTCTTCCCACCGTTAAATACAGTAACTGCTACAACTCCTTCAATTGATATCTGTTTGGATGAGTTTACTCCAATTGACCTTTTAGAGTTAGATAAAATAATTTCCTCATCCAAGCCTTCAACTTGTCTTTTCGACCCTATTCCTACCAGGTTATTTAAAAAAGCCTTCCCATTTATTGGTAGCTCTATTCTTCAAATAATCAATTCTTCATTAACATTAGGCCATGTACCGCAGGCTTTTAAAACTGCTATAATTAAACCCTTACTCAAAAAGTCAACGCTGGATCCAGGAGTTTTAGCTAACTATAGACCAATGGCTTATCTGCTTTTCATTTCAAAAATCTTAGAAAGAGTTGTTGCTACGCAATTATTTGACCACTTGCAGGGAAATGGTTTATTTGAAGAGTTTCAATCTGGGTTTAGAATCCATCATAGTACTGAAACAGCCTTAGTGAAGGTCACTAATGACCTCCTTATTGCATCTGATAATGGACTTGTTTCTGTACTTGTCCTTTTAGACCTTAGTGCAGCTTTTAATACTATCAATCATAATATTCTACTTGATAGATTAGAACACTATGTTGGACTTAATGGAACTTTGTTGCAGTGGTTTAGATCTCATTTATCTGATAGGATCCAGTTTGCTTATGTCAGTAATTAGTTTTCTTCCAGCTCAAAGCTTAGTCATGGAGTTCCACAAGGATCTATGTTAGGCCCTATTCTTTTTAGTTTATATATACTTCCATTTGGCAACATTATTAGAAAGCACTGTATACATTTTCATTGTTATGCAGATGACACACAATTATACCGGTCAATGAAGCCAGATGATAGTAATCAATTAGCCAAATTAGAGGCCTGTCTTAAGGAAATCAAAGCTTGGATGATTTGTAATTTCCTGCTATTAAATTCAGATAAGACTGAAGTCATTCTATTTGGTGCAAAAAACCTTAGAAATACCTTTCCAAATCAAACTCTTAGTTTGGATGCGGTTACTCTTACTCTTTCTCTCTGGTTCCAAGGTTGTCATAGCCAGGAGCGGCACTGGGGTTAAGCTCCCAGTACTCATAAAATGCTCCTTACGGCGTGCGTCTCGAAAAGCCTCTGACAACTAAGTCCAACTCCTAGCCTGCCCGTGTGGTTTAGTCTCTAAGCCCGGCGGAACAGCTTTTACTAATAGGAGAAGGGGCGAGGGCGGCTCTCTGGTGCCTTAAAACCAGATGCTTCGGGTAGATAGTGGCTTGTCAACCTGGGAAGGTAGCCCATCTAAGGGAAGATAAACAATGATTTCAAACATCCGCTGCCTTGCGGCACACCCGGTCACGGGAAAGGCTTCGAGAGTCAACCCTGAGGAAAAATCCGGAGTCGGAGTCCCTAAGGCAGTTCTCTGTTGTGCTCAACATCATTCTGGCAGCTCCTGCGACGGCGCTGGTGCCAAACTGTAGCAGCCCTGCTGTTCCTTTGGATCCATCAGTGACGTGGAGAGGGGGGACATGCTGCATGGGTAACATCTTGCCCTCCATATCTTCCTGCCCAGGCTTGAATCCTACCAACGTCCAACGCTGGAAGGTAGAACACCGGTGCGCATCGGCCTGTTCAGCCACAGGCGGTGCTGTTCCAGCAGAGTAGACGTTTAGGATTCTCTTCCATGGTCATCATAGACCGTCAGAGGCCGACGACTCTTTCTCTGAATAGTTCTGTGAGAAACCTTGGAGTTATTTTTGATCAAGATCTGTTTTTCAATTCACATATTAAATTTGTTTCTAAGACTGCCTTCTATCATTTGCAAAATATTACCAAGATTAGGAGCATCTTGTCTCAGAGTGATGCTGAGAAACTGATCCATGCTTTTGTTAGCTCTAGATTAGATTATTGTAACGCTTTCTTATCAGGTTGTCCTAAAACATCTTTAAAGTCTTCAGCTGATCCAAAATGCTGCAGCAAGAGTTTTAACAGATACTAGAAAGAGAGATCATATCTCTCCGGTTCTGGTCTCCCTTCATTGGCTTCCCAAAGAGTTTAGAATTAAGTTTAAAATCCTTCTTCTCACTTACAAAGCTCTAAATAATCAGGCCCCTTTTTATTTAAAAGTTCTGATACTTCCCTATTATCCTAACAGGGCACTACGCTCCCAAACTGCTGGATTACTTGTAATACCTAGAATCTCTAAAAGTACAATGGGAGGCAGAGCCTTCAGCTATCAAGCTCCTCTCCTGTGGAACCAGCTGCCAATCTGGATTCAGGAGTCAGACTCAATCTCTGTTTTTAAGAATAGGGTTAAAACCTTCCTTTTTGATATAGCCTATAATTAGGGAGGGATCATGTGCCTCTGAACCCTCCCTTAGTTATGCTGCTAATAGGTTTAGACAGCCGGAGGACCTCCAATAATGCACTGGGCTTCACTCCTTTCTTTACTCTCAATGAGCTATTTTTGCTGGTCATTAACATCTGTTTGTTCTCTCCCACAGATTGAGTCCCCATCGTGCTGTTTGCTCTCTCCATGTCTGTTCTTGTCTAATCCCTCACCCCCCAGCCAGTCGCAGTAGATAACTGCCCCTCCCTGAGCCTGGTTCTGCTGGAGGTTTCTTCTGTTAAAAGGGAGTTTTTCCTCTCCACCGTCACCAAGCACTTACTCACAGGGGACCGCCTGATTGCTGGGGTCTCTCTGCAATTGTGGGGGTTTCCCCCTACAGTTGAAAGTGCTATGAGATGACTGTTTGTTGTGAAATGGCGCTATATAAATAAAGTTAAATTGAATTGAATTGAATCTGCAGCAGCCACCACCACGCCTAGGGAGCACAGGCAAGTATCTTTTCATTTTTTTACATCTGAAAATGAATTGTCTTACCTTGTTGCTGGTGGTGGTGTTGGGGGGAAGGGGGGCTCAGCAACAGTCACCCATTTTTGCTGAGACTTCCCTGCCTGCTGCAGCCATCCCCTCATCTTTACCTGCCTCTCCTGTTTCCTCCCCTATTCTCCCCGTTTATCCGCCGGTCCCGGGAGAGGGCCATCGGGCGAGAAGGAGTTCAGTGGTTCAGGAGGACCTGGTGACAACCATACCCTGGAAGGGAAAGAAGCGCCCCACGTGGGCCAAAATCTGAGCTGACAAGGAGTCCCCTGATTTCGGCGTCGCAGGACCCGATACCATCAGTGAGGCAAGTCCTGGGTCCCCCAGTGTTAGCCTCCATGCCTGGAGGTCCACCATTGCCCATCACCTCATCAGGGGTCCCGCCAGCAGCAGCTGTCACGTCTGGAGGGTCGCCAGCTTTATCAGTCACCTTGCCTGCTGCCTGGACCACCACAGCAGAGTCGCCGGAGTCCTGGATGGTGGTGGAGCTCGAGTCAAGGCAAGTGCTCTGTTCTGCTTTAATATTGTTAGATTCAGAGAATCCTTGTCTGGCTCAGGGTGGGGAGAATCAGGTGCAGATGTCCTCTGCTCCTGAGCTCTCCTCACCAGGCTCCACTGCTACCAGTGATTCTTCCCCGGTGTTTGTCTTTTTTCCTTCTCCCGAGGTGGCTGCATTGGGGAAGGTAGCCCAGACGGTGGAGGCCGAGACATCCCAGCTGGAGTCACCAGAGTCCTGGACGACAGTGGAGCCCCAGCTCAAGCAACTTTCCTCATTTAGCCTAGAGAGGTCTTGCCTGGCTCTTGGTTGGGGGAACCAAGTGCAGCCATCAGCCGCACTTGAGCTTCCCCTGCCGGGCTCCACTGCTGCCAATGACTCCGATCCGGTGTGTGTCTGTTCTTTTTCTGAGTCTTCTCCTGAGGTCTCTGGAGGCCCCGCCTGTCTGCCTGAGGCCATGGTGGGTGGGACGCCTCCATTTGAGGCCACTGCGGGTGCTTCGCCCCAGCCTGGGGCCTTCATGGGAGCTTTGCCAGAGCCTGGGGCCTCTAAGGGTGCAGCATTGGCCCAGTCCGGGCCCACCCAGGATGAGGCTTTGGCCCAGTCCAGGCCCACCGAAGGTGAAGCCTTTGCGGGGGGATTCTACCGGGCTCAGGTTGTTTGCCTTTTTTTTTTCCTCATATTCGTACTGTGTTGTCATTTTGAGTTGTCATTTATTCCATATGGCTTCTCAGTATGATTTATTTTCCTGTTTATGTTCATTGCAGTTTGTTACATTTTGGGGGGTTATTGGTCTTTATTCCCTGCCATCTTATTATATTGGTGTTCTCTTGTGTTCTCTCTCTCTCTGGGTTGACAGCTGTCAGTGGCTTTCTGGGGTTTCACGCTGCATGGGCATGGCCCTGTCAGCTGCCAGCTCCGATTGATCCCTTCTCTCTCATCATTCCCTGCTGGTCTAGATTGTTTCTTTGTTTTCTTCTGCCCGCTCAGGTTTACCACACCTGTTGCCACTTATTTTAGTTTGGTTGTAGCCTTATTTTAGGGGCTGTGCACTATTGTTGGGTGCAGCACCCTGCTATCAACTTTCGACTACCGTCTACTCATGTAAGTGACTTGTTGTATTTCCTCTTGTTATTCTCCTAGCGTGCGCTCCACGGCTAGTGATCCCAGGTGTAGCCAGCGCCTCCCCTTGCCTTAGCATTTGCTATTTTTGGCTTGACCTGTGCCTTTTATTTTGCCAGTTCTTGGTTTTGCCTTGTTTGTTCCTTCTGCAAAACTCACAGCCGGCGTTTGGTGCCTTTATCCTGTCCTGAAGGGCAATTTGTGACAGAAACACTTCATATGGTGGACTTTTCTGTTATTTTAATGGACAGTTATAACAATTACAATCTAATTGCCTGTCATTTTAATTATAATATGGTGAAAGGCTACGCTAAATAGTTTTTTATTCTATCCACATTTTCATTTTAATTCCAGACTTACTGTTGGAGTATAGTATATAGATTAGGCATTAATGTATAAATTTTTAGGGGAATGAATTAATAAAGAGGAAGCATGTGATTGTTCCGGTACATGGGGGAGGCATGGTGAGATACTGTCATTCTGAAGATTTTAAACGACAAACCTCTCTTCTGTGACAAAGTATTCTGTTCATCCAAGTATTCTGTCATCATATCACATAATCATATTCGTGTCCATTCATGTGTGCGTGTCCCAATTAATGAAAAACACACAAACTCAGCCATTGTTTTCTGTTAACCACTTGCGCTCCGTTGTTCCGCGGGCGGGCAAGTCTCTGCGTCCTAGGACGCATGAGGGCACACTCCTGCGCCCTCGTGCGCACTCGGACGCATAGTCCAGATTGTGGTGATGTACGTAGGTGGTGATGGTGATGTAGTGGCGTCCAAGCGCCACTAAAAAAAACTGCAGACACAGCCGCGAACAGATTAGTTCATCTGATTGACCTCTCATTCGACTAATAAGAGCCTTGAACTGGGTTTCTGAAACCTTGAAGAGCCAATGAATGAAAACCTAGGAAGGAGGACCCGCCTACTGTGAATGCAGGAGCCAATTGAAGCACAGAAATTCAGGCTGGGTGAAGAGAGATTTACTGCTGCAGCAGATGAAAACAAAGGACGCTGGACAAATCTGCTACAGACCCCGCAGCATGGAAACCACCCACAAGTGGGACCTGCACTCATTCCAGCAGAATAGACGTTTAGGATTCTCTTCCGTCATCATAGACCGACGGAGGCCGACGACAAAGGTCGTAAATCATTCACCAAAACCGCAATATTGGAATTATGTTTTGATCGGGATCCACGAGCGGAGCAGCATTGCGTTCGTCTGACAATGGGGAAGAGAAGTTCGCCAGGACTCTGCTGCTGTGAAGAGGTAAGGTGTTATAAGCCAAATTATTATTTCTCCCTGAAAACTGTAATCCAAAAATGACTTTTGACCGATCGATAAATTACAACTGTACTGCGCGCGAAGTACGAAGTGCGTGCACCGCGATAAACGGTTCATTTGCCGTGTTCGGACCGTGAACGCCCCCCCCCCCCCGCTGCAGAAGAGGAGCGGGGGGGGCGTTCACGGTCCAAACGCCCCCCGGTCCGCAGGGGGAAGCATATGAGTCTATTCCTTCATGTAGCGATGGCCGTCTTCTGTAGCGAGGGGGGGGGACAACCCCCCCCCACACACACACAGTAGCGAGGGGGGGGGGAGCCGCTGTGAAAACATGCAAGAAGTGTAATCCATCATGTAGCGAGGGCCGAACTCCATCTTTTGTAGCGGGGGGGACAACCCCCCCCACACACACACACACACACACAGACACAGCCCTGAGTGTGACCTTTCATTAGAGCCCAAAATGAAGATTCTACATTGAATTATTCAAAAGTTACAGATGTTTTTCCAAACTGTGCCACTTGGCACAATTTGGCACAGTTCCAAAACGCCTGGGAACAGCCTGAGAACAAAGCTGTGTAAAATATTCATTTTTGGTGGTATTGTTACCAAATTTGGATCTCAGCTTGATAACACTTGGTTCTACATTTCTGTTGCATTTTCCAGCCGGATCGGACAACTGTGTGTTATTTGCAAGCATTTGTATCCAAAAAAACACTGTGTCCAAATTTATTTTCTTCAAGTTCAGTATGTTTAGATGACTGTAACTCAGTGGCTGGAGCACGTAGAGAGATTGTTTTTTTTTTGCCAAAAAATTCAAAGTGTTTTCTTTTAAATGAGACCAACCCCATGAAGATGCTGCAAAGGGCTGAATAACAGCTTTCGATTTACTTTGGGCACGTTATTTTTTGGCATTTTTAGGAAAATTGCCCGGAGTGCAAGGGGTTAAATGAGGACAGTTAACTATGACACAGCAGAGTTTTCCACTGCACAGAGGAAAAAAATGGTGCATGGGTTTGCGATTCAGTGCATCTTCCTCTTTTTAATTTAACTACCAGACCGCAGTGTACCAGTCTGCCCTATGCCAGGAAAAGATCTGTCACCACGGCCCAGAGAAGAGCCAACAGGTGCACACAAAACCAACATTCATCATTAACAAATTATGAGATTTTTTAACAATTTTTTAACTTCATTTAGTGTCATTCTTTTAACAGAATGATTCAAAATGAAAGTATCTCAACAGCTGCGTTCAGTAAAAACAACAATTTTGCTTTCAGCAGAGGAGATTAATGGATCTCGGCTGAGATGAACGGCACACTCTTTCTCAGTTTAAAAAAGAAGTTTGAATAAAGTTTGTGTGTAATTATGATCAAGTCTTCCCAGTGTGAGCAGGGCTGTGGAGAAGGAGGTTAAAAAGCTCCTTAAAAGCTCCTTCCCTTAAATGCATTTTCACTTTGTGAACGAACCCGCATTGTCCTCAGCACAAAACTGACTAGTCCTGGCATTTAAATGATGTCATATTAGCATTAAACCTTTGATCATGCACCCCATTATTATTTTTTTTATTTAACCTTTATTTTACCAGGGCAATCCCATTGAGATTGCAAATGTCTTTTTCAAGGGCGTCCTGGACAAGAGGCAGCAACAACAGGCAACACACAAAAAAGCACAGTCCATACAAATTACATGTATCATTATTAAAAGGAGTGAAAGTAAAGACACCAATTGGTTCATTTCACATTATACCCTAAACACAACAATAATTAAGAGCATTAGGACAACTTATTTGTACTTTGCGCCTGGTTCAAAATTTGTTTTTGGGGTGCTGTAATGACAAAATAAACTTGGAAACGTCAATAAATGCACCCTGCGCCTCAGACAACTGACTATGGACTATGCCACTGTAATACGGCCCTATCTTACTTTGTGGTTACTGTTGCCAATATTGTAGCTATGCAGTAAACACCATAAAACACATAACTATGATGTAGAAATTTCAACACAAAACAAACTGAGTGCACTGTTCATCAATTTCACAATGTATGCTGTAGGTCTACCTGCTGAGAGAGGTCAAGTTGAGAATACTGGCATCTGTAACCACTGGCAGCTGCAGATCTGGAGTCAAGGATCTCTGAGGCGAGGGACTTTGTGTTGCTGTTTGTGAGAAAGGTTGGGTCAAATCTTGCAAAGAGCTTCTGCTGGCTCCTGCCAAATCTCTGACTGGTTCAGGATGGGCCGGGGATGAAATACGTGCTGCAGTTGGAATCCAGTCTGGACAGATTTGGTGTGTGTGAGTATGTTGGAATTTTTGTGTGAGGGCATGCGGTGTTTGCTCCATTTGTGAGGGTGCATGTGCAGGAGGATGGGAGCTGCGAAGCTGGTGCTTGAGTGGAGGGTTATCTCCCAGTAGCTGCAGAAGGCCGCCCTCTCGCTGCTCTGGCATTCTGAACTGGCGCTCGTATGTCTGCCGAAAACAGAAAAAGAGGAAGGAATGGCGGTCACTACAAAGAAACGACAATCATAAAACAACTTTATATAGCTGCAGGGATAGCCAAAAGATATGATAAGAACTAGAAAAGCACTCAGAGAGCGCAGACCTCCGCCAAGCGCCACAGTTCCCCCCCATACAGTGATTGTGTGTAGGTTTTAAGATTCCTTGACCATGAAAACATATGACTAGCAATGGGATTCACAATGATAGGATTAGTGGTTCAGTAGTAAAAGCATTACCTCCTTGGCGGAGGTAATAAACTGAAGTGTTGCTGTTGTGTCCATCTCCTCCATCTGCAAAGTGCCAGGCTGCGGCCTGTCAAGGCATGTCTCATGCCTCCCTTATTGGGGGGGCTTTCACACATGTACTGACCTCATGCCTCCCTTATTGGGGGTGGGGGCTTTCATACCTGTACTGAGTACTTAAAAACTGTATTTATCGGCAGATGAAAGAAAACTGAAGCAAAAACAAACAAACAAACAAAAACTAAGCAAACAGCAACTGCAACATGAACTATTTCAAACATATTTATTCAAATGTAGACTTATATGGACACAATCTTGAGCCATAACTTTTTGGTAATGTGAAAATAATAAGCCAAGTAGCACAAAAAAATTGAGTGCTCTTGCTGTCAGGAAACAATGTTGGCACCAAATCACTGAAGTGATCTGCCACCAATGGGGGTAGATTGTGCTCTGCCACAAAATGACAAACCATCACTTCTGCTAGTGATGCATTGGATTTGGAAGGCGTCAGTTCTCTCACTGGCTGAAAATGTTCATCCATCGATCGAATTTGGCTACACAGTTTTTGTGGCGCTGTGTAGCAAAGTGCGACTTCAGGTGGAAAATCCCTGATGCAGTCACTTTTAGCATTAGAGTCACACATATCAGGCGCAGCATTACTGGCGCCGGGATTCCTCTCTGTTCCGGAGCCACAGGACAAAAGAAGGTGCGATAATGGTTGCCGTGGGTTTTATTGGGTTTGCGCTCCACGGAAAAAAGAGGATTTGGAAGCCTCCCCCGGCAGAGAGCTGGTTTTTGCGCAGCCCCTATGGCTGGCCGGGGAATTTCTGCCAAATAATCTGGCGCCGGACAGCTGCCCGTGTCAGCTTTTGCAGCGTAGCGCAAACACAGGCACTCTGGCGAGCTCTGCCCACCACAGTTTTCTGCGTGCTTTTGTGCCTAAAACTTTGAAGAAGGCGGAGTTTGTGTTCATCAGACACGACTACCAGCGCCCTCTATTGCCCCTGCACACATGTTGAAAATGGCCGTATCTCACAATGTTAAAGAATCATTTAAAAAATTCCTGTATCCAGACGGTGATCCGGATCATCCCCAAAATTTAGTCAGTTCTTCCTTGTAGCATTTCCAACAAGGCCTGAAAGTTTCATCGAAATCCGTCCACAACTTTTTGAGTTATCTTGCTAACCAACAGACAAACAGACAGACAGACAGACAAACGCTGGCAAAAACATAACCTCCTCCTGGCCTTCGGCCTGGCGGAGGTAATAATGTGATCAGAAAAGTATGACTAATCAAATTCTTCCCTTCATAACATCAGTCTATCTACAGAGGCATACGACATGAATATACTGTATATATATATATATATATATATATATATATAACTACTAACTAACTAACTAACTAACCTGCACTTATATAGTGCTTTTCTAGTCACAAAGACCACTCAAAGTGCTTTCACTAGTACTAACCCTCTATTCTAAGGGCCTATAGGAAACAGATATCTAGGGACAATTTAGAACAACCAGTTAACCTAACATGCATGTCTTTGGATTGTGGGAGGAAACCGGAGCCCCCGGAGTAAACCCACGCAGCACAGGGAGAACATGCAAACTCCACACAGAAAGGTTCCAACCCCTGCCAACCTGGGGATTTGAACCAGGAACCTTCTAGCTGTAAGGCAACAGTGCTAACCACTGCACCACCGTGCTGCCCTTTATATATATATATATATATATATATATATATATATATATATATATATATATATATATATATATATATATATATATATATATATATATATATATATATATATATATATATATATATATATATATATATATATATATATATATATATATATATATATATATACACTACCGTTCAAAAGTTTGGGGTCACCCAGACAATAATTTTGTGTTTTCCATGAAAAGTTACACTTATTTACCACCATGAGTAGTAAAATGAATAGAAAATATAGTCAAGACATTGACAAGGTTAGAAATAATGATTTGTATTTGAATAATAATTTTTTCCTTCAAACTTTACTTTCGTCAAAGAATCCTCCATTTGCAGCAATTACAGCATTGCAGACCTAACATGATTGCACAAGGGTTTTCTAATCATCCATTAGCCTTCTGACGCAATGAGCAAACACATTGTACCATTAGAACACTGGAGTGATAGTTGCTGGAAATGGGCCTCTATACACCTATCTAGATATTGCACCAAAAACCAGACATTTGCAGCTAGAATAGTCATTTACCACATTAGCAACGTATAGAGTGTATTTCTGATTAGTTTAAAGTTATCTTCATTGAAAAAAAGTGCTTTTCTTTCAAAAATAAGGAAATTTCTAAGTGACCCCAAACTTTTGAACGGTAGTGTATATATACACAAATAAACAGAAACATGCATGTATACAGGATATATATTAAATAATATTACACTGTTCTCTGTTTTAACTGCAAAATAAAGATTTAACTTCATCTTGCTTGCATGAGAAAACAGTGTACAAGAAAACTAAAAGCTTGTTTACAGAGCAATTAAACTCCTGTGGCAAGGATGTAGCATGCTGTGAGTTAAGAGCTGTGATGTGTGTGTGTGTGTGTGTGTGTGTGTGTGTGTGTGTGTGTGTGTGTGTGTGTGTGTGTGTGTGTGTGTGTGTGTGTTGGGGGGGGGGGGGTACTAAATGTAAAAGCTTAGCTCATCTTCTATAAGATAAGCCTTTATTAGTCCCACAACGGGGAAATTCCAGGATTGCAACAATGTCCTATGTCCTGTTCTATGTCCCTATCCAAAATGTCACATTATTTACTAAGGTGTATCAGTTGTTTTGTTAGGTCTCCAGTGCTGCTCCCTACTCTTAAGTTATGCCATATACCATCAACAATTGATATAATATATGACTATGATACAATATATGACTATGATTGTGCTGTGTGTTGTCCGCAGTTTTTCCTCTGATGTGTGATAACTCTGTAGCCGACCTTAATTCACTACCAAATTTATATTCATCCAAGCAAAATTAAAAATGCAAAGGATTAATATACTGTACTAGACCACATAGCTCTGCTTAATGTATCACTGCTATTACCAGTGTGCTGCTGGAAGATGAGAAATAGAGCAGCGGATGGCCTTTGTGGTTTAGCCTGTTATTAACAGACCCAGTGTGACGCAACGAGACACTGTTCTGCTGCGCTGCAGGGAGATGTAACCTAACCACAGGCCTGCCTGTGAGCATGTACACAAGGCTTTGCAAGGGCACATGCACGCACACACACACACGCACATTTACAGAATACAGACATCTTGAAAGATTATCAAAGCCTGGCTCCACACATAGTAGCACACAATCCCAATACACTAAATAAATCAACACTTCCAAATAAAAAGCTTTTTCTTTCTGTATATAGATATCAAGAGTCAACCACACATACAGCGGTGTGAAAAAGTGTTAGCCCCCTTCCTGAGTTCTCATTTTTTTTGTATGTTTGTCACACTTAAATGTTTCAGATCATTCATTCATCTTCTTCCGCTTAATCCTTTTCGGGTCGCGGGGGGGCTAGAGCCTATCCCAGCATCTTTGGGCGAAAGGCAGGGTACACCCTGGACAGATCGCCAGTCCATCGCAGGGCCAACACAGAGAGACAGACAACCATTCACTCTCACAGTCATACCTAAGGGCAATTTAGAATCCCCAGTTTTGATGCCAATTAACCTAACTTGCATATTTTTGGCATGTGGGAGGAAACCGGAGAAATCCCGGAGTAAACCCACGAAGACACTGGGAGAACATGCAAATTCCACACAGATCACTGTTGGTCGGGGGCTGGGATCGAACCCAGGATCCCCCAGCCAAGGGTGAGTTGCTGTGCTGCCGCAGTGCTAACCACTCTTCCACCGCGCCACCCTGTTTCAGATCATCAAACAAATTTAAATATGAGATAAAGATAACACAAGTAAACACAAAATGCAGTTTTTAAATGAAGGTGTTTATTATTAAGGGTAAAAAAAAAAAATCCAAACCTACATGGCCCTGTGTGAAAAAGTGATTGCCCCCTAAATCTAATAACTGGTTGGGCCACCCTTAGCAGCAACAACGGCAATCAAGTGTTTGTGATAACTGGCAATGAGTCTTTTACAGCGCTGTGGACGAATTTTGGCCCACTTATCTTTATAGAATTGTTGTAATTCAGCCACACTGGAGGGTTTTCCAGCATGAACCACCTTTTTAAGGTCATGCCACAGCATTTCAATTGGATTCAGGTCAGGACTTTGACTAGGCCACTCCAAAGTCCTCATTTTGATTTTCTTAAGCCATTCAGAGGTGGACTTACTGGTGCGTTTTGGATTGTTGTCCTGCTGCAGAACCCAAGTGCACGTCAGCTTGAGGTCACAAACAGATGGCCGGACATTCTCCTTCAGGATTTTTTGGTAGACAGCAGAATTCATGGTTCCATTTACCACAGCAAGTCTTTCAGGTCCTGAAGCAGCAAAACAGTCCCACACCATCACACTACCACCACCAGATTTTACTGCTGGTATGATGTTACTTTTCTGAAATATTGTGTTACTTTTATGCCAAATGTAATGGGACACACACCTTCCAAAAAGTTCAACTTTTGTCTCGTCAGTCCACAGAATACCTTCCCAAAAGTCTGAGGAATCATCAAGATGTTTTCTGGCAAAACTGAGACGAGCCTTTATGTTCTTTTTGTTCAGCAGTGGTTTTCGTCTTGGAACTCTGCCATGCAGGCCATTTTTGCCCAGTCTCTTTCTTATGGTGGAGTCATGAACACTGACCTTAACCGAGGCAAGTGAGGCCTGCAGTTCTTTGGATGATGTTGTGGGGTCTTTTGTCACCTTTTGGATGAGTCATCGCTGCGCTCTTGGGGTAATTTTGGTCGGCCAGCCACTCCTGGTGTAGCGGTTTGATTCAACCCCCACAACACAGAGACAGAACACAGAGACAGTCAGCTTGCACTCCTGGGTTTTTTCCGCTGCATGCTGCGTTTACAGCTGTGAGGTTTAAGTGTCATCCATGCATTGTGTTTATGCATCCTGTCTGTACCTCTGATATGCAAATGCCCAGATTGACTGCTGTGAATGTCTTTGATGTATTGTCTGAGTTGAGTATATATGCTGCACTGTGCTGTAAATCTGCCTCTCATTCATTCACTCTTCAACTGCTGCGGGACACACGCACTGTGTGTCTCCTCTCCTCTTTGAGAGCTGGAGGAATGAAGCTGCAGCCTGCTCAAGCCATGGGCTGCAGCCAAGTTCTGATGAAGGCGGGTGATAATAAAGCTATTTAAAAATCCAACGCTGCCTTTATTTTATCATCCTCTTCACTGGTGACCCCGGAATGCACACGTTTTGTGCAAACGCAACCTTCTGATCTGAACAGCCACGCTGGCGACCCGAGACTGAAGAAAACGAGCAGCCAGCGAACGCAGCACCCGGCCATGAATGCTCCGTCGCAGCGGCCTGACTGGTCTGCCCTCCCTGCTGCCTCAGGGAGGCCTCGACGCAGAGCCCACGGCAGGCGAACTGCTCTCAGGACATCAACCAAGACCGGGTAAGCGGCAGAGAACGTCATGGCGCGCCCTCGCCGAGATCGGCACATCCATGCGGGACCGGCCGCGCAGCTCCTCCACATGAGAGCACATGCGGGCGACTCCCATGGCCGACGGAGCACACGTGGACCTGAACGCACCATGACTAATCTGCAGCCACGGCTCGTCAGAGATGTTTTTCGGCGCAGACTGCGCCGATCTCCACCAAGTTTCCGACCCTGATTTCCTCTCCAGCGGGCCCACCCACGCACGGAGCCCCGGCACGCGCACAGGGGGTGACGAGGACGGCGCACCACGCACGGGACAAATACGGCTTTTCCGACCGCCTTCCTTCTGCTGCACACTGGCCCTTCAGGCTTGCTTGTACACCTGAGGCCCGCAGCTTGCTCACTGGATTTTATGGTCTTAGCCACGGCACACAAGGGGAATTCAGCTGTCTGCGGTTCCCGAGGCTTTAGGGTTACGTCTGCCCTAAAGTCAACACGCCAGTCCCTCTGCTTTTATTTTTTTCTTGCCGGCGCTCCTGCTTTTCTTCATGGCCACGAGAGGAGTCAGAGACTAATTTTTTTCTTCTTCTGATCTCCGCATGTTCAGGCGGGACATCGCGGAGCAGCAAACACTTTTGGCGCGACTCGAACGATTTTCCCGCGCCCGGTCAGCATTTGCTACCCCCCTCCCCCTCCTCCTGCACAGAGCTTTTCCCTGCTCGCTGCCCAAACTGCAACATCAAGGTCACGGTCCCCTACCGTGCCCTCTGGGGGGAGCAGTGTAGCGGTTTGATTCAACCCCCACAACACAGAGACAGAACACAGAGACAGTCAGCTCGCACTCCTGGGTTTTTTTCCTCTGCATGCTGCGTTTACAGCTGTGAGGTTAAAGTGTCATCCATGCATTGTGTTCATGCATCCTGTCTGTACCTCTGATATGCAAATGCCCAGATTGACTGCTGTGAATGTCTTTGATGTATTGTCTGAGTTGAGTATATATGCTGCACTGTGCTGTAAATCTGCCTCTCATTCATTCACTCTTCAACTGCTGCGGGACACACGCACTGTGTGTCTCCTCTCCTCTTTGAGAGCTGGAGGAATGAAGCTGCAGCCTGCTGAAGCCATGGGCTGCAGCCAAGTTCTGATGAAGGCGGGTGATAATAAAGCTATTTAAAAATCCAACGCTGCCTTTATTTTATCATCCTCTTCACTGGGAAGGTTTACCACTGCTCCATGTTTTCACCATTTGTGGATAATGGCTCTCACTACGGTTTCTGGAGTCCCAAAGCCTTAGCAATGGCTTTATAACCTTTTCCAGACTGACAGATCTCAATTACTTTGTTTCTCATTTGTTCCTGAATTTCTTTGGATTGCAGCATGATGTTTAGCTGCTGAGGATCTTTTGGTCTACTTCACTTTGTCAGGCAGGTCCTATTTAAGTGATTTCTTGATTGAGAACAGGTGTGGCAGTAATCAGGCCTGGGTGTGGCTAGAGAAATTGAACTCAGCTTTCCAAAGATGTGATAAACCACAGTTAATTTATGTTTTAACAGTGGGGGCAATCACTTTTTCACACAGGGCCATGTAGGTTTGGATTTTTTTTTTTACCCTTAATAATAAACACATTCATTTAAAAAAATGCATTTTGTGTTTACTTGTGTTATCTTTTTCTAATATTTAAATTTGATGATCTGAAACATTTAAGTGTGACAAACATACAAAAAAAATGAGAAATCAGGAAGGGGCTAACACTTTTTCACACCACTGTAATAATAAAATATATATTGACATATTGGCAAGATCAATACCACATCTCTTGCCAACATTATCACTTCTCTTATGGCAGTGGAAAAAACTGTAAAAACATCATCTACAAACCCCAATTCCAAAGGAGATGGTATGTTGTGTAAAACATAAATAAAAACAGAATACGATGATTTGCAAATCCTTTTCAACCTATTTTCAACTGGATATACTACAAAGACAAGATATTTAATGTTCAAATTAATAAACTTTTTTTTTGCAAATATTAACCTGTATCTACCATTGAGCATTAATGATGCCTTCACAGATGTGCAAGTTACCCATGCCATGGACACTAACACAACCACATACCATCACAGAAGCTGGGTTTTGAACTCTGCGTTGATAGCAATCTGGATGGACCTTTTCCTCTTTAGCTTGGAGGATATAACATCCATGAATTCTAAAAACAATCTGAAATGCGCACTTGTCAGACAACAGCACACTTTTCCACTTTGCGCCAGTCCATCTCAGATAAGCTCGAGCACAGAGCAACCGGGTGTTCCTGGGTGTTGTTGATATACAGTAGGCTTTCACTTTGCATGGTAGAGTTTTAACCTGCACTTGTAGATGTAGCAACAAATTGTGTTATCTGACATTGGTTTTCCAAAGTGTTCCTCAGCCCATGTGGTAACATCCTTTACAGAATGATGTTGGTTTTTAATGCAGTGCCAACTGAGGGATTGAAGGTCACAGGCATTCAATGTTGGTTTTTGGTCCTGCCGCTTACATCAGAAATTTCTCCAGACTCTCTGAATCTTTGGATCATATTATGGACTGTGGATGATAAAATCCCTAAATTCCTTGCAATTGTACAGTGAGAAAAGTTCTTAAACTGTTGGATTATATACCCATGTAGTCGTTCACAAAGTGGTGAATCTCACTCCATCTGTGCTTGTGAACAACTGAGCCTTTTGGGGATGCTCCTTTTATACCCAAGCATGACACTCACCTGTTTCCAATTGTTCACCTGTGGAATGTTCCAAAAAGGTGTTTTTTTGTTTTTTTTTAACATTCCTCACTTTCCCAGTCTTATCTTGCCCCTGTCCCAGCTTTTTGAGAACATGTTGAAGGCATTAAATTCAAAAAGAGCGAATATTTGCAACAAAACAATAACTATCAGTTTTAACATTAAATATCATCTTTGTAGTGTGTTCAATTGAATATAGGTTGAAAATACATAGAAGAGAAGAGAAGAGACGTTTGACGTTTAAAAAGTCCCTTTATTGTACAATTCAAAAATATAAAATCACCATCATACCATCATTCCACCCAAGTGTTCCACATTTCAAAAATTCAAACATAACTCATCCCCCTCCCCCACAGAACACAAAACACTCCCAACAGTCCATTTATTGGTGATCTCCTCCAAATTGTCCACCATTTTATAATAAGAATACTCCACCCGGAGTCTGACTTTTAACAGGGCCTTAAAAACAGACACGGGGTCCACATTGCCAGTGTTAATAGTCCGGTTTTTCCTCGTCAGCCAAATGGCAAGTTTAGCGGTACCAGACAAGAAGTTTATCAAAATATGCACAGACTTCTTTGCCACTTTGTACTTCGGACCATAAATAAACAAACCAAAAGAAAAACATTCACCAAAATCATGAAACCAAACTTTCAAAAGATCAAAAAGCCCAGACAAACGAAAACATCCAACAAACAAGTGCTCCAGGGTCTCGACTTGTGAACAAAACAAACAACCCTCCCCAACACTAGGATCCAGGTGTGCTCTGTATTTGTTTGTAGCTATTGCCCCATGCACAATCCTCCACTGGAGATCTGCTGTCCGTTTCTCTATAGGGGGCTTGTACATGGAGCGCCAGCTGCCTTTTGGGGAGAATCCCGGCCCCAAAAACCCCGCCCACTTTGACTCTTTTACCCCCGTCAGAGAGCGCAGATTTAGAACTTTCACACAGATGTGATACGCCGCCTTCTTCCCTACAGCCTGGAACTTGCCCAGACGAGGAGTTCTGAAAGACAGCAGGTGGTCTTCTTCCTCCTGCCACTCTCCCACTGTTGGACTTATGGAAAGGGCAGGAAAGCTGAACACAGTGTCCTCATCCCATTGATCAGAAAGAGTGCGGTTTTCCACAAAGGCTCTCAGTGGTCGTGGCAGGGCAGCACACACTTCCTTCACCACCCTATGCACCAGTCTGACGGATGTAATATTGGCTTTCCGCCTCAGCGTTTCTATGGACGTGGTTGACATCTTCATCAGATGGCCAAGCTTGGTGCAGCCCGCCTCTCTTAAACAGGTTCGCAGACTGACAAACTGCAGCATTTGAGTGTCCATGAATCCATTGAAAAACAACGGTTCCTCAAACAGCCACATACCTGGTGTCTCCTCAGGAATACGGGCTACAGTGAAGACTTGCCATGCATGCAAGACAGAGGCATAAAAGGTAGAAAGTCCAGTAAAGTCCACCTCCCCGGATTTCACGAGGAAAAGCTGCTTGTCGTAGCCCAAGCGGCCAACTCTCCTCAGGAGCAGTTTTGCAGTGTCCATCCAGCAGGGGCCACATCCATAGAGGAACCGTTGCGCAGTCTGAAGCCTAAAACAGGTGATCTTGGACTGTATGTCAACCAGGCCCTGTCCTCCCTCGGCAACAGGCAGGTAGAGAGCAGCCGCACGCACCCAGTGTCGACCAGACCAAAAGAAGCCCACGATCATCTTCTGGACCGCCTCCACCAGGCTCCTGGGCGGTGTCAAAGCGATAAGTCTATGCCAAAGAGCCGAAGCGACCAGATTATTGGCGACCAGAACTCTTCCCCTATATGACAGCTGTGGTAGCATCCAATTCCATTTAGAAAAACGGGCACACACCTTCTCCTTAAATCCCTCCCAGTTCTTGCTTTCAAAGTCCTCAGAACCCAAAAACACCCCCAACACTTTAAGACCGGCTTTCCCCCACAGAAGACCTCCAGGTAGATGAGGAATGTCTTGATGTGTCCACTGCCCCACCAATAAACCCTCACTTTTGCCCCAGTTTACCCGTGCAGAAGATGCTTTTTCATAAATAGACAGAGTGTCCACCAAACACTGTACATCCCTGTGGGATGTGATGAAAATGTTAACGTTGTCTGCATAAGCAGACAAGACGAGTGGATGACAACTACTGGAGGGCCCCAGCAGGGTCAAACCACCCAGCTGAGTGCGCAACCTGCACAGCAAAGGCTCAATAGCCAAGCTATACAGTTGACCCGAGATCGGACAACCCTGCCTTATTCCCCGATGTACAGGGATTGGCCGACTCAGCCCTGCCCCCAACTTTACCAAACACTCAGCTCCAGTATATAACATATTAATCCATGTCAAAAAAATATTGCCAAAACCAAACCCCTTAAGTGTGGAAAACAAATAGGAGTGGTCAACCCTATCAAAAGCTTTTTCCTGGTCCAAAGACACAATACCAAACTTTAAATCATAACATTTACTAAGATTAAGAACATCACGTATGAGAAAAATATTGTCCATAATGGTTCGATCAGGAATACAATACGTTTGATCTCTATCTATGATTACATCCAAAACGTTTTTTAGTCTATTTGATAGGGCTTTAGAAAGCACCTTGTAGTCTGTGCAAAGAAGAGCAACGGGCCTCCAGTTTTTAAGCAAGGCCAAGTCCCCTTTCTTAGGCAGCAGGGATAGTACTGCACGCCGACAGGAAACAGGCAAAGATCCAGTTCTGTAACAGTCAATTAGAACGTCATAAAAATCTGATCCTATAATGTCCCAAAAGTGCTTAAAAAAGTCAGAAGAGAGACCGTCAAGTCCAGGTGCACATCCCAGAGCCATTTGATTAACTGCTACAGTTAACTCATCCAAGGTCAGTTCGCAGTCCAGAGCAGCCCTTTCCCCTGGGCTGAGCTTGGGAAGACCCTCAAAGAGTTGATTTCGAGATTCTATGCAGCATGGTTCTGCACCAAACAGGGCCCCATAAAAATCCACTGCATGGCTCCTCATCTCAGATGGATTTGTAGTTATTTGACCATGTGGGAGTTTTAAACAAGTCATCAATTTCTTTTTTGCGGCAGACTTCTCCAGATTGAAAAAAAAGGACGTTGGGGCGTCCATGTCCTTCAGCTGAGTAAACCGGGACCTAACAAGTGCTCCCTTCACTCTTTCCCGCAGCAAAGAGCTCAGGGCTGATCTCTTCGCCTGCAACAAAGGACCCGAGGTAGAATCCTGATCCCTAATCAAACTCTCCTCCAGCCTCTTAACAGTGTCCTCAAGTTCACAAACTTTGGTTCTGATGATAGCAGTCGAGTTTGCAGTATACTGCTGACAAAAAATGCGAATTTGCACCTTGCCAACCTCCCACCACTGTCCTAAGGAACTAAAACGAGGCTTTGTAGCCCTCCAGTGTTCCCAGAAACACACAAAATAATGACAAAAAGCGTTGTCTTGAAGGAGCTTATTGTTGAAATGCCAATAGGATCTAGCTCTTTCCCCTGGTGAAATGATTAACATCACAGAAGCTAGATGATGATCTGTAAAACTGACAGGACTTATGTTACTATGAAGAATTCCTGGGCCAAAACTTTGAGAAACATATATCCTGTCTAATCTAGCAGCACTGACCGTATTGTCTACGACTCTGACCCAGGTATACTGTCTAGTGTTTGCATGTTTAATTCTCCATGTATCCAAAAGGTCAAACTGTACAGTGATATTTTTTAAAACTTGTGATGACTGAAGATGAGGTTCTGCATTAGTTCGATCCACAGTAAAATCTAAGGTGCAGTTGAAATCACCAGCAACAATAAGTTGATCTTGGTGATAGTTCTGCAATTCATTTTTCAGTTTATTGAAAAAGGCAGTTCTTTCAGAACCCTGATTTGGAGCATAGATGTTGATCAGACAAAACACGGAATTCTCTATTTCTGCCCTAACAAAGAGCAGCCTGCCCTTCACTACCTCCACTACAGATAAAACTGTTGCATTCACAGATTCCCCAAACAAAATAGCTACTCCTGCACTAAAATTTGTACCATGACTGAGTGAAAAAGGGCCCTTCCACCACAAGCCCCAGTCCACTTCATCTGCTGAAGTGGTATGAGTTTCTTGCAAAAACAAAATGTTAAGATTCTTTTGTCTAAACAATTCACTAACTAATCCCCTCTTATGATTGCCCCTCCCACCATTGATGTTTAAGGTTCCTAATTTTATGTTTTGCATAGAGAGATAGAGAAGATAGAAGGCAGGGAGAGACAGCAAAGAGCAGTAAATATATAGGAACACCGTGCTGTGCATACCCATGTAAGTTATTTCATCTGTCGGGTGCGTGTGACCTTTTTTCCTCCTGCTGATTTACGCAGGGCCGTTAGGTGTTTTTTAAGGCGAAAACGTTTTCTCTCATCCAGGAGGTCAAGGCCAACCCGCCTTTCCAGCACTTTAACAGATCTAATAAATTTATTGGCGTCACTGAAGTAATCAGTGACTTTAACTGCTCGTTTGTAGGTTTCGTCCAGGAAAACATTTATTTCATCCAATGAGTACAAGCTTTTGCTTTTACTGCAAGTTTCTCCAATAGACACAGTATCAGAATCAGAATCCATTTCCTCATCACAACTTAATTGACTGTTTGATACAGCTGTCCCAGCTGATTGATCGTGATCTACAGTTTCCTGAACGTCACTTACAGCAGCTGACTGGTGTTGTTCCGTCAGCTGTTCAGAAACGTTAGCAGCCACCGGAACCACAGCTGCTGATTTTACAGGCTTTTTCTCACAGCTAGATTCTGATGCACCATCAGTGACTGTTTGGGCGTCATCACCAGCCACGCTCCCAACCGTAAGCTGGGCTGCGGGCGCCACAGACGGGCTGTCCACAGACACAGCAGCAGGTTCCGGAGCAGGACTGGTGGAAGGCCCCGCAACGTCGTCTGTAGTAGCGGCATGAGCAGAGGCTGCACCGCTGGCTTCAGCTGCGGCTTCATCAGAGCCTCCCGCCCGTTGCTTATGCGGACAAGCGAACCGTTTATGGCCCACGTCTCCACATTCAAAGCACTTCATTTGCCCTGAACTCGCATACACCATGTAAGAGCCGTCCCCATGTTTAACCCGGAAGGACACTTCTAGCGTTTGAGTGGGCGAGTCCAAAAACATGAACACCTGGCGCCTAAGTGATTTGACATGTTTTAATTTACTATCCTTACATCCCAAACTCACAGTTCTAAACGGGCCCGCAAATTTCCCAAATCTGCGAAGCTCCGTCTCCAACTGCTCATTAGTGATGAAGGGAGGAACACCTGAAACGGTGATGCGCGTTGATGGAACAGATAACGGGGACACCTGTACATATGTGTCCCCAATTACAACACCGCTCCCAATCAGACTATGGCCATATTCCTCACCAGTCAAAAATACAACGACAGCTTTATTCATTCTTGAGACAAAGCAGATCATATCATGTCCCACCTTCTCACCCACAGCAAGAAGGACCTCCTCCACAGCAATGCTGCTATCCGGCGGGACTATCCTCACTCCCTGCCGGATAGACGGAGGTGGCGTCTCAAAGGACGCCATCCTCCAGCAAAACGCCAAAAAAAACCAAACAAAAACACAAACGCACTCAAAAGACTGAAATAAACTTACCTGAATATGCAGCCAATAACAAAGGATAAAGGAAAAGTCCAAACGTTGTGAAAAAGTATAATCCAAAACTCCTCACTCACACACCCAACACCTCCTCACTCACGCTCTCACTCGCACCCACCGGAAGCGGAAAGGAGAGAAGAGAAGAGAAGAGAAGAGAAGAGAAGAGAAGAGAAGAGAAGAGAAGAGAAGAGAAGAGAAGAGAAGAGAACTTTATTGTCCACCAAAGTGGACAAGAAAATTACCGGAGTGGTGGCCTAGTTGGTAGAGCATCCGCCCCATAACCGGGAGGCTGGGGTTCAAATCTCGGCCGAGTCATACCAAAGACCAGGTAAAAATGGTGCTTTCTGCCCTCTAGCTTGGTGCTCAGCATAATAGAATGGGGAAAGGCGGGCAGTGAGGAGTGGCAACCCGTCCTGTATTAGCTTTGTAAAGCGACTGAGATGTGGTTGCTTGCCTCATAGGTGACCAAATAATAATAAAGTAGAAAACTGTCTTTGGCTCACCAACAAGAAATTAAGTAATGTACATTATAATCACAAAGATCATAAAATCAAACAACAACATAAAATAGCTTAGAAACAGTGATGGTTCAATTTGATTAGGGCTTTAAGACTGTAGATCACTTTGTAAAGTTCAGAATACTTATTGTGTCAGGAACCGAGCCAGCTTGGTTTCCGCCGGCTCGGTCCTGGCCTCTCTGTGGGTACGTGCCACGTTGTATGTATGTTAGTATGCATTTCTGTGTGCTCTGCCATACCCATAGTCACTGCTTTCTGGCCGACAGTGGTGAGGCAGCCTCTTGGGCTCACGCTGGAGTGAGTGCTGTCTGCTGGTCGGACCACGCCCCCTCTCTATTACTGCCAGCTGTTCCCACTCCCGTGTGCCATTTCCCTGCTCCTCGCCCAGGTGTGCTCAATTTGTGGATCCAGCAATGCATGTACTTAAGGAGCCTTTTTCCAGTCATGCATTGCTGGGTCATTGTGCTTCATGTGGTTGTCTTTCACCATTTGAAGCCAAGGTCAGCTAAGGATTGTGTTCCCTCAGAGCCTTATTTGGACTACTCGGACTGCTCCGACTCCATGAGTAAAAACTTTCAGCGTTTCTGTGCGCAGTTGTGCTGCTATTCTTTATTGTAGCGTTTTCCCCAGTGCAGCACAACTGCTACGCTTTGGCTGTCACCCGGTTTTATTCCTCCCGTGTCTGTTGGGCGTCCTGGAGGACTCTTTATTACTCTGAGGGCTAATGTCTGTTGGAACTGTTGGTCTGTGCCTGTGTCTAATAAATGTGTGTGGTGTAACCTGCGCCTAAATCCTCGTCCTTTTTCCCCTCCGTGCACTGTGGAAAAGCGCACAAGGAGCTCATGACATATTGCACTTGAGATAAAAAATTTCTTCATTACATTTTTGGCTGCCAGTGGAACTAGGTGGAAGTATACACTAGTAAGAGTAGGGCTGTGCGATTGACGATATATATCGAGTGATGCGATAAAAAAATGCCTGTGTCCATGGCGCCGGGTATAGGTGTGTATGGGTGCTCGGTCGTGGTTGGTGGGGGCTGTTGGCACGGGTTGGTGGCCGTGTTTCCGTCAGTTTGGCCCAGAGTGGCTGTGGCTGCAGGGGTGGCCTGCCGCTGTCGATGTTTGTCTGGGGTAAATGGTTGGTGGGCTTGCGGTGGGTGCTCTGGGATGTCGCTTGGCACGTGGAGTACCGTATGGGTCTGGCCCATTATTCATTATTATTATTATTATTATTATTATTATTATTATGTATGTTTGTGTGTATAAGATGCGTAAGAGTAAGTGTGAGTGTAGCTGCCTCATCGTGCCTATGGTGCTGGCAAGCACTGGGGTGCGACACTGGTGGGTCCTAGGATGCATAGCCTGGTGACGCTCGTACTGGGATGGGATCTGGGGGAAGTGGGTGGCCTACAGAGCCAGAGGGGCTCTTTGAGATTGCCTCCCTCCCAGTCTTACTTCTCCCCTCTCCCTCCCCCCAATTTTGGGTGGATTGTGGTGACACTAGACACAGCGGGTGGACATCCTCTCACACCCAGAAGAGTGAAGAGGGGCTGAACAATGGACTGAAGGGGGTAGCCCCCCTACGAGAAACTAGACAGATGACAAGGCGCCGTCGCCCCCTGCTGCTCCAAGCCACAGCATGAAGGGCAGGGGGGTGAATGTATTGTTACGAACAAGTGTTATGTTAATGTGTCACACAATGCCTTTGGACACACACATGCATAATGCGCCAGCCCAGCTCTCTATGCATGACTATTAAAGCTATATAAGCGGAATGCAGAGGGAGTTGGGGAGGCTTCTTCTAGGCTCCTTTACAGAGACTCGGCCCCAGCGGCCACTCTGGGGCACACAGGCTGTACATTTATGTTAGAGGGTTCAATAAAGAATCTGTGTTGACCTATGCTCATGCCTCGCCTCCACATCCTTCCCTTTTACTCTCTACAGGATCGTACATCTTATTTGTATACACTTAGGGTTTTGGCATGGGGGTGTGCCGTACGGTGTCGGTGAAGAGGATCCCTCTGTCTACTGCACTGTGGGGCTGCCCTCAGGTCAATTTTAATTGCACTGTAGACACTGAGGGCTTGGGGGATGGGAGCTCCGCTGCCCATAGCAGTGGGTAGCGGCACACTATTATACTATCCCCCAATTTTAACTGCACTTTAGTAGTTCACACCCCTGCACCCAATCACACCACACAACTAACACTCACCCATCATGATTCATGCATGGCAGGTGGGGATCTTCCCCCACTCCTGTTGCCCTCCTTCTGCCGGGGGCCTGGGGCCTGGCTGGTGTCCTGGGGCCCGTCATGTTGTCGTCATCCCTGCCGAATGAATAGGTGCGAGCAAGGGAGTGAGCGAGTGAGAGAGTGAGTGAGCAAGTGAGTAAATGAGAGTGAGGGAGTGATGAGTGGAGATGGTGGTGGTGGTGGTGGGTCGGATTTGTGTGGCGCTTTGCATGTCAGGTGGCATCTCGGGGCGCTTGTGGTGGTCCGTTGATCATTCGCTCCGGGTAGGCACTGGTGGTGGTGGTCTGCTTCTGTGGCTGTAGCCGCCCTGGGGCGAGTTGGCGGGAGTGTGGCCGCTGGTCTGCGCTGGCGGTCTCCCCGGCCCCTGCCTGGCGTCGGCGCACGTTCATGCCCGCTCCATCTGTGCCGTGGCTGCCCCAAGTGTTAAAAGTGATTGAGTGTGGGGGAGTGTGTGGGGGAGAGCACGAGTGGATGTGAGTGAGTTGGAGTGCGAGTGAGAGAGTGTGTATGGGTGAGTATGGGTGGAGGGATGTGTGTGTGGGTGCGGACAACTGTGAGGGTGAGTGGGAGTGGGAACGACTCTGAGCAGGTATGGGAGTGGGTGAGAGTGGGTGGGTCTGTGTGTGGGAGTGCGAGTGTGGGATTGTGTGGGGGAGAGGGTGAGTGGGAGTGAGAGTGAGTGAGCGTGTGAGCATGTGGGTGCGAGTGGGTGTGTGTGAGAGCACGAGGGTATGAGTGCGTGGGAATGGGTGTGTGTGTTGGTTGGGGGAGCTGGACTGAGGGGGTGGCACCTCCTTGTACCTCCTGGCTGTGTGGGCTCCCTTGGACTGGGGGGCTGGCCCCACATGGGGCTCCCTGTGCTTTGCTGCTGCCTTCCATGGGCGTGGGGGCCTGAGGGCTTCTGGGGTGGGTGTCGGAGGCACTGGGGTGGGTGCGGGCCCGCTGTGGGGGTGAAGGGCATCTGAAGGGAGGCTAGCCTTCTGGCACCTGGGGCCTGGGGGCTGCCGTTGGCTCCGCCGGGGGGTTCAGGGTCTGGCCGGTCTGAGGGCGAGGGTGCGCCACGCCGGCCGCTTGGTGACCTGGCCTCCCTTGACCGACCCTCCTGGGTCAGATGCCTGGTTGTCCTGGGGCTTGTTGGCTTTGGGACATTTGTGCTCTATGGGGGTTGGTGGCACTTTTTGCCTGCTCTGGGTTTCTGGGAGAGGGGGTGTTGTTGTGACATGTCATCCACTTTGCATGTTTCCTGGCAAACCACACACACGCACACAGTCACTCTGCGCACGCTGTCATACACACACACACACACACACACACACACACACATATGTCTCTCTGTTCTTTAACAGGTGCAGATATCAATAAAGTATACAAAATCAAAATCAAATCAAAATCAAAATCAGACTCATGATGAGACCTTTTCAGTAGAAGAAACAGTTTGTCTTCTGTTTGTTTCAGCTGTCTCAGTCTGTTTGTTTTTTCTGTTTGTTGTCTTTTTCTTTTCCCTCCACCCCTCCCTTCTCCATTCCCCCCATCAGGTCCTTCATGGGTAAAACAATTTAAATAAAGTATTAAAAGTTATTACAAGAGGAGTCTATAAATAATATATAGTACATACACTACCGTTCAAAAGTTTGGGGTCACTTAGAAATTTCCTTATTTTTGAAAGAAAAGCACTGTTTTTTTCAATGAAAATAACTTTAAACTAATCAGAAATACACTCTAATATCTAATATACATTGCTAATGTGGTAAATGACTATTCTAGCTGCAAATGTCTGGTTTTTGGTGCAATATCTACATAGGTGTATAGAGGCCCATTTCCAGCAACTATCACTCCAGTGTTCTAATGGTACAATGTGTTTGCTCATTGCATCAGAAGGCTAATGGATGATTAGAAAACCCTTGTGCAATCATATTAGCACAGCTGAAAACAGTTTAGCTGGTTAGAAAAGCTATAAAACTGACCTTCCTTTGAGCAGGTTGAGTATCTGGAAAAAATTATTATTTCAAATACAAATCATTATTTCTAACCTTGTCAATGTCTTGACTATATTTTCTATTCATTTTACAACTCATGGTGGTAAATAAGTGTGACTTTTCATGGAAAACACAAAATAATTGTCTGGGTGACCCCAAACTTTTGAGCGGTAGTGTACGTATACACATGTACTGTATAAAGCTCCTTTTGGCTAAGTAAATCTGTTTGGCACAACAAGGGAAGCACATTTCTGTTCTGCTTACCTAGCTGTTTGACAGGACAAGGGGAAAAAACCCGTCTACATTTCATATATAAAACTGTATCATTTATATCGGGATTTAAAAGACATATATCCCATTTCTACTTGTCACTACCCTGTCTCTCCCCTGCAGTGCGCCAGGTGTGTAGGTTCTGGTGGTTAGCACAGCAGCTAACTCCAAGCTCATGTTTTGGTCAAATAGCCGCTACTTCTGTTTGCTAGGGATGTGGGACTTTTTCCCACCATGCTGCGTCAAACAGGATAGTCCTCTAACCTCCTTTTAATTGGAGGTAAGTGACGTTCACACCACCTCTCTCTAATTATAAAACAGCAAATGCTAAATGACGACGCTAACTTGTCACTAAATAGGAAACAATATAGTGTACCAGACCATCATTTCTTTGGTTTAAATTAGTGCCGAGTTTCTTAATTTTGTCTGAAAAAATATTACCAAAGTTCCCAAAGTGCAGGACAGCAACCGCATACACACTAAATAAATAAATTAAAACATGTCGGAGGAACAAACTGGCTCTTAATTTAACTTACTTTACTTCTAATAATTTTTAATTAGTCAAGTAGCTCTCATGAATAATGTTGAAATCATCTCAAATATACATTAAAAAACAATTTTATAACAACACTGCAAAATTAAGAGGGAAAAAAGGTGTATAGAATTAATGACAGATGAATTTCTATAATTGATTTTTTTCAGTATGTAATTTAAAATGTATAAAAAGAGATTGTCCTTTTTATGTGGTTATTATATATAAACTATCTGTTGTGTATGAATATGTGTGTCTGGGATGCCGTGCCCACCCACAGGGTGATGTCAGGCGGGCACAGCCCATTCTGTATATAAACCCCAAGTTCTGAGTAATCAAGTTAGTTGGTTGCTGCAAGAAGACTCGCCTCCTTCTCCATTATTCTCAGACATAACATTTGGCGACGAGGAGTTTAATGGAGGCGTGCTGGTTGCCTCGGCCGTTGGCGCCGTTTCTGGAGCATGAGGGGGAGCCGACAATCCTCTGGCCGGAGTGGAGAGCCTCGTTTGTATACTGGGGCACTGGGCCTACACAGCCTGGACGGGAGACGTCGGCAAGCACTCCTGGCCCACAATCTCGGCGCGGAGGGCCAAAGGATCCTCGGTGCTCTGGGTGGCGCGGACCTCTACGAGGATGCTGTCGAGCGGCTGGCCAGGCACTTTGATGGTCAGACGAGGGCCGTGAAGCTGCGTGTGATGGAGCTCTTGGCGCCAGGAACTGACGGGCTAGCTGATAGGCTAAATGCGCACCAAGACGAGGCTAAGGACCCCAAGCTGGGCCTCAAGGTGGGACTGGGACCGCGAGTTGAAGAGTCCCCGGTCGCCGAGGTCAGTAAACCAGCCATGGAGCCCAGTTTGACTCGGGACCATGGCGCAGGCGGGTCGGACGGTGCAATGTGCAAGAAAGGCAGAGAGGTGGTGCAGCAAGATGCAGAGGCAACGCAGCACGAGTCAGCCCCGCTGTTGGAAGCTGTACAGCGGGCGAACGGGACCGTGCAGGCCAAGGACTTCGGGGAAGAGCCGCAGCCGGATATGATGATGGCGCAGCGAAGCACCGGGACCAAGAGCGCTGGGTGCAGCGGCGAGGAGCCCGGGTCAGTGAACGAGCCCGGCAAAGGTGATGGTGTGGGCTCCGGAGAAGAACAGCAGCAGCTGGTTGCAGAGACAGCACAGTGGAGGGCCCTGGTGCAGGACATTGGGTGCTGTGACAAGGTGCCCAAGGCAGCAGCCAAGGCCAAAGAGCAAGCTTCAGTTCTACCCGAAGTGCGGCCACTGGGGGTCGGAGTGTCGGGAGCCAAGACTGCGGTGCGTAAAGCAGTCGGGAGCAGCTCGCCAGGCACGGAAAGGCGGCACACTGAACGTCAGCATGGCGGGCCCAGAGGGAAGATGCACTGACGGCCGGATGTACAGTCGCCATGGGGATGTCCTGGGCCTCCAGTTAGAGACATATTTGCCAGGGAGGGGGACTTTGACCCTGGAGTTAGACAGCGATTGGGTGCTCAGATGCCATGGGGTTGCCCAGGTCCTCCGTGGCAAACTAGAAGATAGTGGCTGGCCTGATACATTGGGGTCACTTAAAACATGTATTTGATGTAAATATTTGTGTACATAGCTGATGTGTATGTGAATGAGTGAATGTGTGTATAATATGGGATTATTTGGTATTTTAAAGAGACATGGTTCGATTTTGAGTTGTTTTGTGTGAATGTGATAGGTTTGTTCTAATGCAATATGTTATTCCCCTGTTCTTAGTGTGTGATTTGGGTTACCAAATTTGGGTGGGTCTCCTGTATGCTTGTCATTTTTTTGAGGGTGGGGGTGTTGTGTATGAATATGTGTGTCTGGGATGCCGTGCCCACCCACAGGGTGACGTCAGGCAGGCACGGCCCATTCTGTATATAAACCCCAAGTTCTGTGTAATAAAGGTAGTTGGTTGCGGCATGAAGACTCGCCTCCTTCTCCGTTATTCTCAGACATAACACTATCCACCTTATTCCTGAGGGCACTGCTGTAGAAACGATTTTGGGTGCAACTTTCGGTTTCAGCTGAAGTAGTGTTAAATCAGTCAGCAAGAGTAGAGTTAGTGGGGCATTTAAAATAGCATTTTTAAAAGTGTTTCTAATTCGTTTTAATGTATAGTCTGCATATGTGTTTTGCAGTCAAGTGGCAGATAATTTCAGCTCTTGTAGTTTTTGTATTTTTGAATGTTGTTGCATAGTTCTGGTACTTGCTGCTGTTCGTGGGGTGAGGCTCTTCACAAGCACAGCTAAATCTGTGGTTTCAGCAGCAGTGAATAGATCATGCACCGAAAACTAAAGGATTGTTCCTGTGATCGGTGGTACAGACACCACAGCACCAGGTATGCTTTCACTTGTATGAATGTCACAAATTTGACGTTTATATATCAGATGCAAGGCTGCATGAAGTAAAATAATAAATAAAAAAATAGCAACAGTTTGCTTCCTAAGGCTTAACAATTTAAGAAAGATATCAAATAGGTGGGGGGGGGGGGGGGTTGCATTTGTTGCACTGCATTGGAACGATATGGACAGCAGCTTCAGCATGCATTCATTTTTAAATTATCAAAAAATATAGATCAATAAAATTTTGAACAATTGTCAGAAAAGATCTGTACGTGTTAAGTTAAATAACAAGCATTCATGGCATGACAGCAGCATGAGCATGTTAATTTTGGGGTAAAACAAACAGCTGTAGCTGTTTATTTACCCCGACATTAAAACACCCAAGCACAGTGTTGTGGTTCTTTGTGGCTCTGACTAGACTCTACATCTGCTCTAAGGTAAATTTGATTATGTCCAACATACTTTAACAAAATACAACCAACTTTATTGCAGTGGAAACACTGATATATCTCAGTGCTTTTATTTCTTTACACATTAGCATTTTAGCACCAGAGCTAACTAACGGTGCTACTGTCTGCCAGGCAACTTGTCATCTTCTCATCGCTCGATAGTTGTGTGATGTGGTATGATTATATTACTCTTTTTGAGGTGCAAAAGGCCGTGTTCCCACATTTGTGATGCCGAAGTCATTGTTTTTTAACAAGGAAAAGCGTCTCGTTTCAGTGACAACCCCACTTTCTAAACTAGTACTGTAAGTTGTGCCCATAATTCATGTAAGGCATCATGGGGCCTAGGAATAAGGTGGATAGAATTTACAGAAAATGTATATCATGATATATACTATTATCATCAAATAAGATTACTTATATCGTGATATTGTGGAGGATGGAATCATACGAGACACGAGCTGACGACACAGAACTTTATTCACCTCCAACAAACAGAACAGACTGCCACTGGGTGCCAAAGCAAACTCCTTTATACCACTTTATTTCCACCTTTGGCACCCAGGGTGAACACATTGACACATGCGTCAGAAAGCATGTACACACATCCATATACACGTCACAGAGCATGGCTTAACACAATATTTTCATGCCCCGGAGTCTTCAGGTGTGAAAAGCGTCTTACCTCTCCACAATATATCCCACACCTGGCACAGCGGGGGCGAAGGTACATCTTTATTCAGTTTAATACCCCCTAGCGCTCTGGCGCCCGTCTCACTTCTTCCCCCCATTACCATCTCTCCTTTTCCTTCCCCCAATACCCCAAAGTCCTGGGTGGTGCCATCTCCTATTGTGTCACCACACAACCCCCCCCCCCCAACCGAACACCCAGAAGGGGCTCTAACCTTCCGGTCCTTTGGGCTTGAGCAAGTGCCCGTAACGGCTGTAACGTGGAGCCGTCGGGCCAGCCGAGGTGCCTTGCTGTCGAGGTGGGTAGGAGAAAAACCTGGTCTCTGGCGAGCTGTCCTCTGGAGGGGGAAAGGGTGGGGAGGGGAAAGATCTAGTCTCCTGAAGACAGCGGTGCCAAGAGCTTGGAACCACCGGGCGGGGGCGGCCAGTGGAGACATCGCAAAGCAAGGGGGGACACCCTTCTTGTACCACCTTGCTCTTCAGTTTTAATCCGGTAGCCGCAGACTGGAGCGTGCGAATGTCTGCGTCCCCGGTTTGGTCTGCGGCCAGTGCGGAAAAATCAATACCCACATAGACCGGAGAGACCAGCACGCGTGATGGGCAGCCCGCCACAACGTTAAATTTACCGGCTACATGTTGGATGTCGGTCGTGAAGTCTGAAATTGCGACCAAGTGCCATTGTTGCCAAGCCGACCACGGTTCTGAGACTTTGGACATCGCGTAGGTCAGTGGTTTGTGATCGACAAACGCAGTGAACTCGCGACCTTCGAGCCAGAGCTGAAAACGCGTACCCAGATGGAGAGCCAACAATACCCTGTCGAAACTGTTATACTTTCACTTGTTGTCGCACAAAGTATGGCTGAAAAAGGCGAGGGGCTGCCACGAACCAGAGATGTACTGCTCTACCACAGCTCCCACCGTGACATCTGATGCGTCTGTGGTGAGTGCTATTCACACTGATGGGGCTGGGTGGACCAGCAAAGCTGCGTTGGTGAGCGCCATTTTGGTGCCTGTGAAAGCCTGGACCCGATCGGGGGTCCAGTCAATGCTATCTGCAGGTTTCTTCTTTTTGAGTGCTCCATACAGCGGTTGCAGCAGCTGGGCTGCGCGGCGGAGGAAACGGTTGTAAAAATTGACCATCCCCCAAAAATTCCTGTAGTGCCCTCACGGTCTGCGGACGCGGAAAATCTGACACGGCGCGTACCTTATCCGGCAGCGGGATCACGCCGTCCAACGAGATACGATGGCCCAAGAAGTCAATTACCGTCATACATTCTAATGATCCTACTAGACATCTGTGTCCTTATCTACCAAAAATTGGTCATATCTCATTCTTAGACATAATTTAGCTTATTTTACTAGAGTTTATTACACTCTAACCAGGACAGCTCCTTGGCCAGTGGCAGTTTGCTGCTATTAGTTTCTGTGCTATGCATTACACCTCAGGGACTGATCATATCCTGTCAACCACTCACAACACACACCCTTTCTCGATAATGCTTTATTTGGGCTTTTACATTCTCAACAATAATCCAAATGTTTGCTAGTAAGCTCAGGCTTTCTTCACCACCAGAGCTATCAGCTTGAGGGGGGAGAAATAATTGTTTTTTAGATAGGATGTAGAAGAATCTGAATTGATGTACAAATGTCAAATAATGTCCAGAGCTCAGCAGCAACCCATGCCTGCCTATACCAGAGCTGAACAGGAAGTAACCAGGTACTGTAATACCTACAGTGGAATACATGTTGGTTAAATGTAAAATTCGAATTGACTCTTCACAACTCTCTTTCATTTGTATTTTGCTTTAAAAGCATCAAGTAGTCACACAGTGAGAAAAATCTCTAATATAAAATAGATAAATCGAGGTGTGTCAATAATTGCGTTATCATCACATCACAGTCCTCTGAATTTTAATCGAATCAAATGGTGCGATGACAAGAGATCCCACCCTTACTATTACCTAACCAGTTAATATCAGCCCAGATATGGCTGCTACTACAGATCTCAGCAGTGATGAAAGAAGGAAAGTGGGGTGAACTGGGGCACTTTAGCAATTGA